>LQRL01063689.1:0-12631 GCA_001703475.1 Hydroides elegans | reverse complement strand
CAGTAAATATTTTGTTTTTGAATTATCATAATATTGAGATTCAACATTCTTTTTTTTTTGGGGGGGGGGGGGGGGGGGTTGGTATCCAAAATCACTATGACATTTATATAGAAACATTAAATAATTTCCATTATTGACAAATATGACTAGAGTCATTAATCATAAATATTTTGTTAACAATGTTAGTTTGATAAACACGTAAATTAGTATTTTATTTTTTGATTTTAAAAAAATCTTTATTAAAAAATACTTTAAAAATCAATTAACGTATTCATGCTAAAAATAAGGCATAAACTCTAAGCATTTCAAAGTATATACATGTACAGCATTAACAACAAATTGCTAAAAATATATATATTTCTTAAATCGTTATAAACTCCTCTATTATTGTGACCACTAGACTTAGGCATATTATTTCTTAAACCATTCCTTTAATCCATTTCTTGTAATATTATCCAAAACACAAAAATGTAAAATAAGAATTAAAAAAAATATCAAAATATATTACTAATTGAAAAATATAGGCATATTCGCAATAAACATGTATTTCAAAGATTTATATTTTAGGGTTATTTAATAACATTGCTTTAATATGCACGATATGAATACTAAGACATTTATATATATAACCATTAAAGCGGGTTATTTCAGTATTCATTGCAAAAAAATCAATTTATAATATTAAGAAAGGATATATATTTTATTATTACATTTTTTGTTTATGAATAGTGCTTGCTTTTAGATGCACCTACCGTTTAAATTAGGATTGATGAAAATATTTGATATTAAAGACATAATTAAGAGTAAGAGCATGATTATTTATTCATCATTTTTATAATGCAACAGTTTTATAAAGATATAGTAATTAAACATGTATAATCGCACAATCTAGCAAGGATACCCATATGCATGTAACAACTTCGTTATATCAATCAAACAAAAAAACTGCGCCTCACAGATTTGTTAACTAATAGCAAAAGCATAGAGAGAGCGCTAATCTTTGTGCGTTGCATTGATGGTATAAAGCGGGGACGAACCAAAGCAATGCACATCACAACAGCAAAGTCAGCAAGCATGCAAAATCACAATTACAAACTTCATGGAATAGCTTGCTTCGCCAAAATAAGACAATTTAAATAAATCAAATGGCACAATCTCTCATTTGTTGCATATAGTATTTTAACAGATATTGCAATGTGATTTTATATAAACTCTGAAATATGTTTAAATAGTATTTCAATTTTATTTTATGGCATTTTACGCTTTTTATTTGGATATGATTTACTCTGCATTTGGATAGATACCGAACCATGTTTTATGAATAAACATTTTCTGACATTCCGAAATTCCGGAATAGTTTGATACAAAAACAGAAGCAACGCGTTCTATTTAATTTAAATAACAACAGAGTTTCAAGAAGTTGGATTCAATAAAAGCTTCTTAAGAAACCTTAATTGAAAATGGTATTGCTTTGTTGTTGTTCACTTGGCATCTTTCAAACAACGTAGCATTTAATATACGGTTAGCTTTGCTGAGTAAATGTTTAAACTGAACAGTGAATTGTGCATATATGACAATATCTTTACAATATTACAGCTGGTGCATTATCTATTAGAATATGTATTGTGTATTAGATTGTGTTTGAATCAGGATAGAATTATATGATCGGATATATATTTATAAACATTAAACGGAATAAATACTTCAAGCGCAATTAAGAGGTAAAAAAAATTACGAATTTTTCTTTCATCTTTATATTAAATGAAAATAAAGATGGATGTATATTGCTTTATATTTCATAATGTTTTACATTTATACTTATATTAGTTTGAAAATATTTGTATTTTGCATAAATATATAACCTCAAATTCTAACTTGTGTCGTTAAGACTACATCTTAGTATTGCAATCTTAATTTTGATAGCCGTGCAACTATAAAAGCGTTCGGCGGCGTGGTATACATATTTCTATTACAATTCATCGTTATTATATAAATACATTTCTTTATCATTTAATAAGTTAATTCATCGATGATAAATGCTCTATTCTAAGAAATCTAAAAAATAAGACAAGCATTTTCTAAACCTGATGTTTAATACTTTCATATTTTGAACTATAAAAGGGCTTATATTCTCTTACAAATATTTCTAGCGCTATAAATTTCCAATAAAAAATAATTGTTTATGATTTATTAAGTTAACGAATTTATTATGGATGCCCTTTTTAAAACAAGATTGTTAATAAGTTCACTTTTTTAAATCGATAAAATTGTCAATGAGTTTAGTTTTTAGCATTAACAGTCGAAAAATTAAAATGCATTAACAATTAAAATTTGATAGTTATACAATGTCATTTAAAGAAGATAATATGTTATGAATAATATGTTATGAAATAGTTTAATCAAAATATGTGGTTGGATATATTCGATCGCATAATGTGTTTAAGGATCTATCTAGTGGGAGTAATTTGAATTATATCATCGTTTGGATATTTTCTATTTGCAGGAGCTATGCTGAATGAAAACAATAAGCTACAAAAACTTACCTGATGGCAGATAATACCGATCGTGGACTGTGCGCGATATAAGAAACATTCTATGAAGCAAGAAAGAGATTGCTTCTGATTCTTTTTCGTTTTGCTGATGAAGTAAAACAAAATCAACATGAAGAACTGTACACCGTTGACATCTTTTGATCCCTATTTATTTACTCCTTTTGACAATGAAAACAATAACTCATATACTTTTCTAAACGACTCAGTGAATAAATTCAACTTCGCAGAAAATGACAATGTTACCGTTTCAATGGGCCAGTTTGGTCCAGGTCTGATAGAAGTGATTTTATACAGATGGGTGATACTGGCTATTGTGTGTTTTGGAATATGTGGCAACCTTCTCAACTTAACAGTATTGACAAGCAAATCATTATCAAAAACAATGGGACGCATGGAAATGTCGGCACATATTGGATTAGTCGCTCTTGCTGTTTCGGATCTGATGTTTTGTGTAGTAGTGGTGCCAAAGAGTTTTCTCCCGTTTGAAAAGATATTCAATACCGATGTCACTTTCCTACTCGTGTATGACACATACGGTGATGCGGTTATCAATATATTTGAGACTTCAAGCACATGGCTGACCGTTAGCATGGCCTTTTCAAGATACATGGCCATATGTCACCCATTCAAAGCACGCATGTTCGTCGGTCGGACATTTGCTAAAGTGAATGTTTTGATCGTTTTCTTAGCATCTGTTGCGTTCAATCTTCCACGCTTCTTTTCACAAAAGATCGGTAGCGTTGATTGCCAAGAGGGATATAATAAGTACTTCACAGTACCGGATTTGATATACAACCAAAAATATGCGCAGATCTACATATGGCTGCATTTTATATTGTGCGTCGTGCTACCGTTTATCCTGATGGCATTCTGCAATTTCTTTCTCATTTCCGAAGTAAGGAATGCTCCTAAGAAGATCCAACGCCAAACAACACGCGAAAAGAAAAGGAATAATTCAACGTATCTTCTCACATTGACATTGACTTTGATCGTAGTTATCTATATTTTGCTAGTAATACCAGCTGAATTAACTAATTTTGTAAGACATTTCATTGAAATTGAAACCAATAGTGTATTTCACGGTTACAATATATCTGTTGCCGTGTTAAATACTTTAAAAACCCTAAACTTTGCTGTGAATTTCATTCTTTACTGCAGTGTAAATGCACAGTTTAGAACAATAATACGGGACCTGTTTTGTGGTCGAAACAAAAACCAAACAGATGTAAACGCGACTTTACAACAAACTGAATATAGCCGAATATCGAATGCTGCTGAGAAACCGATTCCATTTTTAAGTGATAAATTTTTCCAGAAGAGAAACTCATCGTGTGTTTGAGGTCAAATCATAACAATTGACCCTATAGATGGTACAAATTCATTTATCATATGTACCATTATTGTTTGATATAGTTTAGGAATAATCATATTTAGGAGAAAAATACACACCTTTTCTGTGAAATGTGACAGATTCATTATATTTTTATCTGAAATAATATACTTGTAAAAACCATAAGTGTAAAGCAATTGAGCACGATTGAGCATGATATATAGTTGAGCATGATATATAGTTGTTATATATATAAATGTGTGTTAGTCAAATGGTTAAACCTTAATTAAGAAGAAAAATTAAGATTGCTACATTTACGCAATAGATACGAAAGGAACATTATACAATATCTCATGTAAAAACGTGAACTATATTTTATAAACAATTATTTCATCTGAAGTTTAGAATTTCAAAAATAGCTTCACTTTATATTTTCGTTAACTCACATCAGTGATTTGAAACCTGGCCAATAAGGCCTGAAACTATTCCTAACTTTGTTGTTTGTATATTTGATACTGATTTAACAATAAAAAATAACTTTATATTTTATTGGAATATTAAATAAAATGTTAAGATTTTACACGTCTAGTCGAAATCATTTCCAGATTGTCTTCTTTAATAACCGATATAAACCATAAAATATTTTTAATATTACCTATTTGTGTTGTGATTCAAAAACGAATCACATCCATAAATTGACTTTGAAATTATATTTATTTTATTTTCAAATAAGATTTAATTTATTCTTAACCATGTGCAATCTTTAAAATAATTTGTGTAATAATAGATATATGACTCGTACAGTATTTTAACATCTATTGCTTAATTTCATTTATTCATACGGTGTCTATGATGTTGTGATCATCGCTTTTTATTATGTAAATATGTGTCTTTTAAATGTTCACCATATTTCCAACAATTACAAATATATGATATACCCAAACGTCTATTTGTAAACGTATTGTGCACAAATAATTTGAAAATGTGGAATTATGTTTAAGAATTAAAATGAAATAGAATTATATCTTCACCCAAAAATGAGTTAGTTTTACAAGTAATATGATAACATTCAAAATACTTTTTTTTAATTACAACCATGACTTAACATTATTATCTAAAATGTGCACACTAAGATACCCATGTTTCTACAAAATTGTTAACTTAATTCGAAATCCTATTGAAAATTCATATAATTTTCCATATGACCCTGTCATGATTACTGATCCATCATAATTACACATTTTATGTGATACGTCACCTTGGGCTATGCAATAATACCAGTGAAAGTATTTTGCAAGTGCGTGCCTGTCAATAATAATTACAATAATTTTGATAATGCAATTATTACGGCATTTAACATTTCATGCATTTAGCTTCACAAATAAATAGACTATTCATATAACAGATCTTTTCACGCTTTATAATCGCGGGGCTCAATTGTCAATAGTGTTTTTTATTTTTAACCTGCAACATATGATTTAAAATTGAAATAGCGTATCTCATTAAAACTAGCGAAATGTATATAGAAAATACTGATACAAAACAGTATTGCCACTAAACTGTATCTGCTAATTAGTTCTAGTTTATCTAAAGTCAGAGAGCCAAATGCATATTTCTTTTTTTTTATCAAACACATCCGTCAAAGCAGATCATGAACGAAATTATTATAGTTATTATTAAGATAGAAAATTTTCTGCTAAATTTAGCAACGTTATGAATACTACATAGTTTGGTTAGGGATCACATAATGAACTCAAATAAAACAGCAAACCTAGCTATCTACTTGGTAGCATTATGGTGTCTGAACAACATGAATTCGATACATTCACACAAAGGACTCATGAGTTACGAGTAAGATATGCAAGACTAGCAGATGTGTTTATATCTAAGTCAATTATATACTGCAGCAACCCATTAAAATGATAAGAATTTAGATGTGAATAGATTTGTTTTTATTCAAGTAAAGAACAACTGTTTAGAGAAGACTACAACTGTTTAGAGAAGGCTATTAAAGGTGTGTTCAAGATAGCGTATTCAAATGTGCAATGATACTGGGAATGTCTAAGCACATTTTTTTCGGACATTTTCGAATTGTGCATGCTAATGTTTTAGAAAATAACGATGCTAATATGCCTTGAATGTTGCAGTTTGAATATAATCTAAACATGACATGGTTTTCTTAAGTAGGTCCCTGATGTGGATTAATGTAATTAATATATTAGATGATTAAAGATAATACATAAATATTTATATACGGTATTATATCATATATATATATATACCATATAACTATCACACAACACGAAACCAAAAATGGAGTATTTTTATAGATCATGATATGCTATAATGTTAAAATAAATATTAGTTTGCAAAGACGCCAAATTATTTATTCATAAATTATCATTTTATATGATCATAATTTGAGCATAATTTATCATTTGGTTGATTTAGATACCATGGTTTCATCTATGACCAGATTGACTAACAGCAAATTATAGACGTATGCATTTTATTTTTAGTTGAAATGCTAGGGCAAACAACACACGAATTTCATCTCATGGTGCATTAAAGTTGGTTTTTATTGTTATGTTAAACTTAAATCTACAAGTTTACAAATTAAAAACAGAAAATATGAAATTAAATATCTACATGAATAGAAATTTAGATATAAATATATACAAATACTGCAAAAGTTATAGAAAGGCATAGTAGATTTTCTGACTATTCTTTAATCAGTTCTGAGGTATAAGTATCGTTTGCAAGGAATGGTTCAAACCATAGTCCTCTTAATGCAAGGAAATTCAATTAATGTTTTTAAACAAAACAATTGACGTAAAATAATTCTCTCTCAGCCTTTGTAGTAATTAAGTACTTGTCTTTCAAGAAGTTTACTATCTTCTCCGAATTCATAAGAATCGATGTATGTTATCATTTGATGATGACTAAAGTTAATTATACTTTTCATCAGATTTATATCAAACTAGTTATATGATATTTATCGAAAACAAGGGAATGAGAAAATTAGGAAAATTAATTTTACATACACCTACATATCTGGTCTAGATCTTGGCCGCCACTAAGAATGTGATTAAAAAATCCTGGACGCTTTGTCCTCCAAAATTTCTCTTATAATTTTTATCTATCGCACATTTTTAGCATTGCCCAATATCTACTTTGTCTACTTTGTTAAATTGACGAATATAGAGGGAAGGCATCATAAAAAGTTAACAATTTAGAGCAAAGTGTAAGCAAAAAAAACATATTCTATTGATATATGTGATAGGGTGGGAAGCTATGGGGAAGATGTTGTCTATATATGTTTGTTCAAGATGTATCGTGGTTACTTTATACATCTTAGAGCTCACAAAAAATGGCCCATGCTTTCCATTCGTGATATTCAAAGCACAATAAGTGTTAAATCATCATAGAATATGTTCTTTTCATATGAAAATGCAACAGCTATCATTCTAAAATCATTCTATCAAACATTTTCCAAATTAAATAAACTGAATAAATCAATTGTTTTAATGATTTTTTTTTATTTTAGAGAGGTTGTGCAAACAAAAATTCGATATTTTTTCGAAAACGCTCGTTGTAAACCACTTAAGGTATATGGATTTTTAAATAAATGCAATGTTGTTTGTATCTCTGCTGATTCATTTAGAGTGTTCAAAACAGTATTTTAGTCAAACGAATTATTTTGCTCTTTATTATAAAACTTTTTATCAGTCGGGTAAATTGTGTTAATATAAAATTTACATATCAAAACACCGTTAGCCCGGCGTAACATGTTTTGCTGATACTCTCTAGGTATTAAAATCATGTATAACACATAAACATATATTATATATTCATATAATTTGAAACATAACATTAACAAAAATGATTCACGTCATTCAAATTCGGTTGGATATTCATTTTTTTATCTTAAGATACACATTTCTATTGCAAACAAGGACACATTTTTGTAACACGAATGGCCCCCGACTCGAAGGGGTATTGAATATTTCGTATATGCTCTTGTTGTAAAAAATTCAAAATTTAGAGTATTTTGTCCGAATTCGGCCAACTTCCGGTGGCTAAATCTGGCCGAAACTGCTAAAAGGCGTTATCCACATGCCAAGACATTTAAATTGCACCCACTCCCACGACTTTACAGCCATACTTTACAAAGAAACAACCTGGAAAATCTTATGTTTAAAAAAATCGCTGCTTTAGGAAATTTTGGCCATATTTGGCCAACTTCCGGTATCCAAATCTGGTTGAAACTGCCAAAAGCACATCTTCCCACCAATACCTTTCATTTGCACCCACTCCATCCGTTACAAAGAAATAAACTGGAAAATCTCATGCTTTGAAAAACCACATTTCGAATAAGGCACATTTATACTCCAAGTCCTTTCATTTGAGCCTATTCCCAGGGTTCTACGATCATCCGTTACAAAGATACAGCCTGGAAAATGAATGAATGAATGAATGAATGATAACGGTTTATTTCCAACAGCTTGAGTAACATATACATTTGTGCGATGTTTCCAGTTAGGGAAGATAAACGTATACACACAAGAAGCTAAAAGTTAGAAAAGGCGAAATAAGAAGCGCAATGCTTTACGAGAATTTCGCCGGTACATATATATTTAAACCAAAGCTTATATTTAATAGCCATTATCACATTATACGAAAAAAAACATGTATATATATAACATTTTTATATTACTTTTTGATATTAACCCTGAAGCATGAGTGTTTAGAACATACATATATTACTAACGTGAACATTATTTAAGAATTTGCTTTTAACCTCTGAAGAACACAAAATCTGACTAGGTGTACGTATTAAGCAGTAAAGCGGTATATATTTTTTTGAAAAGATACACAGTTTCTTAGCTTGTTAGTGAATTTGGTAATGAATTGAACAATTTAACTCCATAGTAACTTAAGCATTGTGATCTTTGCGTAGTTCGTACATATTTAATACAAAATTCATTCTTTATTTCTAAGCACGTGGCATGATTTATCCCCAGCTCTTGAAAAATGCTTTGCTAGACTTATTGGTAGCTGACTGATCTTCACCTTGTTCATTAATAAAGCACATTTTAAGTTTTATGTTCGAATTTCAAAAGTTTTAATTGAAGGAATAAACCTGAAGTATGATAATTTCTTTCTTTTTTACAAATTATGCAGATCACTTTTTTTCTGCAGTATTTTAATACACTTTAGAGAGCTTTTATACGTGGTACCCCATACGTCTGAGAAATAATTCAAATAAGGTAAGAAAATTGAACAGTACAGTGTTCTTAGAGAGCCAACATCGAGGACTTTACTGCTTTTGAATAAGACAGAAAGGCATTTAGCTAGCTTTATCCATATTTTAGAAATGTGTTCTTTCCATGTTAGTTTAGCGTCAATAGTTACATCGAGAAATTTGGTGTGGTAGACTCTTTCTATTTCCTGATTTATTATTGAAGGGCTCCGTGCAACAATGTGTTAAGTCTACTTAACATGTTTCGCTAAAATATATTTCAAATTATCACGTGATTATAGATCCATAATTTTTACTTGACTAATGCAACGAAATCAATACGATCATAATAATATCATCGTTTGGCCATTTGCTAATCCTTATGTAAATGACCAATTTAAAAACACTCGATGCCTCTTTTCTCAAAACGTCGATTTCAGACTAAACACATTGTTGCACGGAGCCCTTCAATTGTTAATTTAATACCTTGGTTTGATTTGTTTCCAGAAATACCATAAAGTTAGTTTTGGAAACATTTAAAGATAATCTATTAACAGCGAACCATGTATCAAGTTTGGTTAGTTCTTGGGTGATTTCACAGCTGAGCTTATATATATCATGACTAGATCTGAATAAATTTGTATCATCTGCGAACAAGATTAAGCTAAGGAGTTTCGAAACATTACACATGTCATTTATATAAAGTATAAACAGCAAAGGTTCAAGAATTGAGCCTTGTGGGAAGCCACAAAGTACAGTTTGTAGAGAGGAAGATATATTATTAAGCGATACAAATTGTTTCCGAGTTTTTAAATAGCTTTTTAACCATTCATTTGAAATACTTAATCTTCCAAAATTATTAAGTTTCTTTAAAAAAAATTCGTGGTTGATGGTGTCGAAGGCTTTACGTAGATCAATAAAGACTCCAATGGTGTGTCTATTTTCGTCGTTAGCTTTTGTAATTTGTCCTATAAAATCTAAAAGAGCAGAGGACGTTGAACGATTTACCCTAAACCCATATTGATTTTCAGAAAGAATATTATGTTTATCAATAAATGAACTTAATCTATTGCAGAACAGTTTTTCCAAATTTTCGAGAATTGAGGTAAAATCGCCACTGGGCGGTAACTTGTGAAAACAGATTTGTCGCACGATTTAAATAGCAGTACTATTTTAGATATTTTCATTGCATCTGGCACAATGTCAGATGTAAAATATAGGTTACATATTGTGTTGAAGGGCTTCACTACTGACTTGATGATATGCTTGATGATTACCATACTTAAAATGTTTATGTCCTGTGATGTTTGTTCTTAAATTGGTAAACCACCTTTAGAATTTCAGATTCTGTAACGGGAGTGCGATACATTGTGTTTGCGTTTGGAGGGGCCATGTATTTATATATGCTTTCATTTTCTGTTTGTTTAATATTCTTAGCAAGCTTCGGTCCGACATTTACAAAAAAATCATTAGATTTATTTGCTATTTCTACTTTACTCGTTATCTCGATTCCGTTCTCAGTTTTAAAAGAGTCTGGATAACTAGAACTAGACCTCGTTTCATTGATAATCGTGTTTAATATTTTCCAAGTTGTTTTAATGTCATTCTTCTTTTTAGGTTTTCATCTGTTGTTATCCTTTTATAATTTGCTTCGGTTATTTTTATTTTTGTTTTAAGTGTTTGTTGCGATATAGTAAATATAGGAAGATGGTCGCTAATATCATTTATTAGTATTCCACTCTTTTTGCTCTGCATGCAATTAGTAAAAATATTATCTTTAAATGTGGAACTGTCGCATGTAGTGCGAGTAGGTTTGTTTATAAGAGGGGTCATTCCATAACTAAACATAAGATCAACCAAAACTTTTGGACGGTGAATGAGTTTCACAGTTAATAAAATCTATGTTTATATCTCCTAATATATCTCCTATATAATATATTTTATTAAAATTTATTTTATGTAGAAGAGCTTCTATGTGTTCATTGAATAAATCAATGCTTGTACCAGGTGCTCTGTAGACACATGAAACTAAAATATTCATTCCCTTGTCATTTTGTAATTTAATAGTCACACATTCATATAGATCATCCACTGACTCCGTTAGTTCGGTACATGCAATGTATTTCACGTTTCTATTTATATATACCATTACTCCACCACCTCGCTTGTTTGTTCTATTTTGAAATACTATATTATATTTTTACAACATGAGATCATCTATGTTAGTATCATTCAACCAATTTTCACTTATACATATCATATCAAACTCATATTCAAGATGCAAATCATACTCCTTGAGGTTATCAAAACATGATCTTATACTTCTACAGTTCATATGTAAAAAGGATAATCAATCAATATTTTGCAAAGTCTTTTTAAAAGCATCATCAGTGTAATACAGACGTATAGACGGACGGACACCCCAAATCTATAGGCCCTAACCTTTGGGGTTGGGGCCTAATAAAACTACACAATTGTATAAAAAATGCTTTTGATTTATCACCAAATTTATTTCAAGGAACTGAAAATATAGAGAACACAATCATTTATCTTTCTGCAAAATGGAGAAGAAAACTGGAGTTTCATTTTCTTTCTCTAAAATAAAGGGACCTGTGGCATTGAAAGAATCTGTCATAGCAGAAAAGGATACAAAACAAATAGAAGATACAGATTATCTAACATCGGTTGATGGAAATGAAATCCAAAGGTAGTAATGATGAAATCTGTGAGCGATATTATGAGGAAATTCGTTTTTCAAACGCAAAATAATGGGCCATTTGTTCACGCTGCAAACGGGTTCAATAGAGGTTAATGTAGTCAAGTGGAATATCATTTACTTGGACATTAAGGTCTTGTCATAAAAAAGTTGCCATGTCTTCGAGATGAATGAATGAATGAATGAACGTTTATTTCGTCATATACATGCATGTAATTTCACAATAAAATAAATTCATAATGAATTAAGTAAATGCTTATAGAAATTAACAGCACATAGACGAAAAGGAACTGGCTTGAAGAAAATACAATTTCTTATATGCACGCCAGCCCTATGTAACTAAGCTATAACTACCTAATTTAAACACATTTATAAACTAATAATATCATATCACAGTTTTAATCCTGAGTGAGTTATTACTTTTTATATTTTTAATTTATACACATATACATATTTTAAGACACCGAAAAAAATCTAGTATTTATTTAGCATATCTTTTTTTATACACCTTTTAAATTTGTTTAACGACACACATTGTCTAGTATTTAAAGGAAGAACATTCCAAATATCAATTCCTTTTTGAGTTACAGACATTTTTTTAAGCCTTGTACTAATTTGACTAGAGTAAAAATTATTTCTACACCTTGTATTATAACCATGTATTTCTTTATTTTTCACAAAGTTGTTTTGAACATGCTTAGGCAACGAGCCTCTATTTGCCTTGTACATTAATACACATGTGTTTAACGTGATAATATCTTGCAATTTAAGTATATTAAACCGTTTAAAAA
>LQRL01063675.1:60459-91329 GCA_001703475.1 Hydroides elegans | reverse complement strand
TAAATACGAAAACAAACCCATTAAGAAACATGGTCACATATTCAATAAACGCCAATGTGGTCAGGATATTTAGACACATATTATAGTAATGACCTATCTTAATTTCATTTCACAAATCTATAAACGCAAAGGAATTCATTAAACAAATTTCACTATCTCAATTAAATATCAAACTAACCTACAAAACTTATTTCTTGATTCATTTGATTGATACAATAACACCGTTTGCAAAATCATACAACAATATAAAACACCCCAATCATAACTTATGTACTTATTACATGTATGTAGCCAGTCAAAATGTCAACGGTCAAAACTCCACCGGTCGAAATTCCCAGGCCATAGTGTCACTTAAAGAATTAAAATTTGCCATTAAGTAATATATGAAAAGGTCACTTTTTAACTTCAGAAATATTTGATTAAAGTTTCTCAAAAAGTTTCATATATTATCTAAAATACATCTGATGTGAAAATGTGCTTTTAGCATTGAGTTAAACCATCGAAGCAAGTATTTGAATTAAAGCATTATGGGCTATTACAATAGAGAAAAAATATATAAATATGTTCGTTTTTATTATTGCCTTCATAATTAGGATAGGAATAATAGATGTTGTGTCTCAATTATATGATCCATTTGGTTAAATTCGCCAAACAGATGATATACCTACATGTACATATATTTTGATCATGTTGAGATAAACCATCGTAAAATGTAAATTCCCTTGCTAATTTAAACTTATAATAATACACAAATAATATGAATTATGACTTCAACAGAATAAACCAACTGTTAACGAATTCAGAAGCAACCATATTTAGCAGTTGAAAAATAACAATTGAACACGTCATTTTGAATGCAGTTCGATAAACATTTTTACAAGGAAAACACCATTCAAGTAACCTGTTTTGACAACGCTAGTAACCTATCATAATTCTTCTCACACTTCTTCACCTTATCTACAAAATAATTGAGATCATTGGTACTATCAAGTAGATCCGCTTGCACCAAACAAGCATCCTCGAAGCGTTGTAACTCCCCTAGGTCCTCGACACTTCTCGGCATCTTTTGACCTTTCTCCAGAAGGCGAAGGTCAACGATACTGTCCGTATCGGTCACTCGGAGGTTATCATCAAAGAAGATATGCTGTACGTCGTCATCTTGCAGATCCACCCAATGGGGTTTGCTCGTTGTGTGGTGATAGTTGTTTTGTTGCCAATGCAGGAAATCATCAACGAATGCGCATACACCTTCCATTTCGCTAAGTCTTTTGTATATTTCACGCTCAGTTTTTATGGGTTGTTTGGTTGTTCTCAGGAAATCAGCTTGAACGCTAATTCCGTCGTCAGTGCGCGTGATTTTGCCTAATTTGTGACAGACGGGTAGGTTTTTAAGGTTTGGAAAATCGGGATGGTTTCCCTGTAGACTAGTTGCTAGAGTTCTAAGGATATTTGGCGCGTCCATGCCGTATGTGCGTATCACAATCGAAAAGTCCCTGTTATTGTCTTGTAAATATTGAATAAGCTGAAAGATAGATGGTAAGAGATAATGATACTTCTCTCCGTCCTTATCAGTCATTATCAACTGATCCACATCATCAGGATGGGTCCATTTGATGTTTTCGAGTCCCTTTTTCAGATAAGGATAGAATCGTTCACCAAACGGTTCCTGGGTAAAATCACCGGTTACCTTTCGCAGCATACCGCGGTCGCTTGGTGTACGAACCAGCTGAGCCTCCATATGCTTGTAGTACGTTATTGATCCGATAGAGGGCGGTGTAAGCGACGGTTTATCGCTCACCCATTTCCAACTTCCGTCCGGTTCCTCATTTCCCCACGTGACGCCAGTTAGATAGCTATTAAAGGCCTCTTTTACTCCTATTTGCGTCACGGAATCCGCGACAAGAACCGTATTGCGCGCATCAAAATGCAGAACCAACTTCCGTTGCCGATCGCCGACGTCGGACTGAATCGACGACGTATTCGAAACGCGGCTTTTGAGTCCATTCAATCGACTCACACTACGTCGGTAGCGCCACGCGTTCGACTGATTTCGCGGTACAAGAACAGCGGATTTTCCATGGATGGCGGGTAAAGAATACAATCTCGATGATGCGTTGAAGCGGTCCGTAACGTATTCCATTACACGCTGTTTCTTCGATGGGTTCTCCTTGTTGTGACGGTGGCGTCGGACGCTAGGGAGACATTGTGGTAGCCGCGTATCCGTGTGTTCAGTGTATGATGACCCACAGATAGGCATAATAAATAACTTCATATAAGTTTATTTCCAACAGTTGTTTTGGTTATACTTTTATTTATTATATTTGTTTATTGCGATATTAAATTATGTCAGTATATATATAAAACGTATCCTTTCTATATATTTTGTATCAAAATATATTAATTTATTACATTAATTAATTACATAGTTTGCATTTTATCCTCGAAATGAAAAGCATTCGTGTCTTTATTTCAATAGAATTATGGATATCCCTTTTGCGATATTGTCTAACGACAGGCCTAGAATCCTGAATGTCCCTGCTTATCGGCAACGTTAATTTATGCAAATATCAATCTTTTCCTTTTTCGGGCAGCTAGCTTGTTTTTATTCAGATCGATCTCATTATAGTGCAATGACGGAGCCTCGTGCTGTAATACCCTTATGCAAATCCATAGTCCATTATTGATAATTATATCGACTTTTCGCAAGGACTCAAACTGAAAGGCGATAAAGTAAACAATAAGCGAGGCAATTCCTGATCAATAGCCAGGCATTTGCATATGATAATGTGTCATACGTAATCTTATGTTACTATTAATAGGATTAATCGGGACTGATCCCAAATGAAACCCCATAAAAAAATCAAAAGTTTTTAATGAGATTATGAGATTGTGCAATACACAATGTTATTTTTATAGACAAAATAATGTTACCTCATTTATAACAGTAGTCTTCATTATTTTTTTAGCAAAAACATATAATCGAAAAAATATAAATAAATGGGTGTGTATCTTTCCGACCTGGTTTGAAAAACTATTACTGATGGGCACTGGATGCCTCATATCAAATGGCAAATATATGCAGTTGTTAAATTATTATGTCATAGATGATCAACGTTGATCAGTCTTTGATTCTGAAAAAGTGTGACGATATTGTGAGAACACATACGCACATTCTATGGCCGAGTATATGTTACTTGTATGGTGATAATTTCTCAATTATCACTGTCTATTTTTATAAGCAACTCATCAGTTGGAAAACCCCACTCCTACACACAATTCTGGGAATCTTTTAACGCCATAAACCATTTGCAATCGAATATTAAAACTATTATCAAAATGAAATTAATTTATTTCTAAATGCAACAACTGCATAAAACTATATCAACTGCCCAAATAGCTAAATAGCTCAGATGAAAAAAAATCTTTTGAAAAATGACGATATTGTGAAAACGCATTGCTCTGTAAGTCTGCTCATGCATAACCCTAATCAATCAGTTTTTAGGCGATAGAACTTCTAAATATATCAATTTCAAAAACAAGATCCATTTTCAATATTACGAGAAAAAATACATAAATGGGTGGTCCTATTTTCTGCTTTATTGTGGATTCGCAAATACATGATCCATGCGATATGAAAATTAATTACATAAGATAACGTCAAGATTTCATAAAACTCAAATCAGTAATAAAATAATCAAATTGAACATGTATTTTAACCACACTCACAACTCACATAAATGTGATGCTTTTTAATTGTTATTTCAATGCTCAAATTAGATTTCCCGAAACATACATGTACGTACATCGTGACAAATAAATGTAAATCAAACCAATGCATGCATATTTTTTTTAAAGATCCATCATGCAAATTTATAAACCTAAAAATCCTAGGCTCATTTTCAATAGTGCATATACTAAATGTATATCCACCGAAATCAATTTTGAGATTCTACGTTCTAATCTAAGATACCCCAAATTATATAGCCCCTTTGGGCGACACTTCATGACGTAAACTATCATAAACCTTGGACCAGTTTTGTTTTTCAAGGTTTGGAATTTGTTTTTATTTTGTTATCCAAGAAACTCAGGAACACCAAATGAAAAACGTTGTCAAGCTTAGTCACATCAATTTTGATTTTATTTTTACAAATAGCGTTTATGTGCGATAACTTATTGTAACACATTGGTTTCAAACTTTACATTAATTAAAATTCTGCAAGTATTGAATGAGTGAGTTACTTTTAATTACTCAGTGAATGACGATAAAATGCATGAAACGAGCAAAGGAACAAGGAAAAGTATTTCATATTTAATAGCAAAATATATTTAACGATCTCCTTTTATATATAAAAATACGATTATTTTGCTTGAGACATTGGAAAGAAACCTTTTGGAGATCCGTGAACAAACTTATCTCGGAAATTAACAATCATGATTAAAATCATTATAGATGTATTCTTGTATATTTGAGTGTATTCATAATGTAGGATGATTTACTAAAACACACTAAAGTTATAACGACTTGAACATTCAACACTTTTTTTAGAGTTGTTGTTTTACTTTTAAAGATTTTTACACTCTGGCCCAACCACTTCGGCTCTTTTTTTTCGACACTTCGGTCACTAAATTAATCTTAGCCCTTTGTTGGACACACCGACATATTGTGAAAAAAAAAACTCTTCGGCCCTTCATATTCGGCGTGTATTGCATTCGATACATCGTAAACGAACTCTTGGAAGCGTATTTTCAAAAGGGCTCCGAAATGACCGAAATGGATGGCGGCGAAATGTTCGGGGCCGAAATGACACAACCCATTTCAAATGTGGGCTGATAAATTATATTCATAAAAATATGCGTGGGATGTGGAAAAGCACCAAACATCATGCGTGTATCTATACGACTTATTTTCTGTAATGAGTGGGTAATGTTTAGGACACGGAATCATTCTTAGATTTCGTCCTCGTTTGATTATTAAATTGTAGGCCATAAGTCAAAATACGAAAAAAATGAGAGAAAAAAAAGAAACAAGCAACTTGAAAGCATGAAAATATGAATGAGAAAACGTTTTGGAACATGGGATAGAGAAAAAAAAACATTTCTATGCGTTAACGACTGTTTCGATGCAATTACATATTTTGGTTTAAATATGACGCATGATCTTTCTTGGATTTCGGTCTTGTTTTGATGGTTTTGCCAAATTACGTTGAGCAATGATTCTGAAATACATCACGAAAAGGCCATCTTCAAATTTGAGATGATACGGTTTATGATTCGTTCAGTCACGTCGAGACATGTATTTTTTACTCGATTCTTTAATAATCACATGCGTTCAACTATTTGGCCCAAGGTTTGCATTGTATCAACCCCAACGTCAATAAAACAATATTTTACTATTAATTTTACCTATAAATTGTGTCATCCTGTAGATCCAGTATATCCCGTTTTAGATGCAGCTCATGAACTTTGCTGCTGGTTTGAAAAGTGTTTTATTTAAAGTGGGGCGTGGTTTTTGAGAATTGTTCAAATATTCTGGCCTCGTACATCCCTATTTGTCCGAACACGTCCAGATTAATGGGGACGCACTATAAACAGGGACGTCCCAAAATATGGTATTCCACCTGGTATTGTGATGCATGATTATAGGTCAATTAACAAAAAAGGGACAAGATGGAAAATAAGACGACAAAATAAAAAAAAGCGTGGGATGATGATAAAAAAAAAAAAAAAAACCTGCGTGCGCATTTCGATATTTTATCTGCAATTAAATACTTTCGTGTATTAAATAGGAACCATGATCATTCTTGGATTTCAGCCTTGTTTTCATGACTACTCGAATAATGTCTAGCAACCATTTTGAAAAAAAAATGAGAGCACCACGACGACGAAGCATGCTCTACATACATTTACATGAATATTTAAAAAGAAAGCAGCAAAAAATGTTTATCATGACGTATAGATTACAGAATTATTTCAAAAACAATGTTTAAACTACTGGGCAGTCCAATGTTTTGATAATTGGCTTGGCCGAGTTATTTATCTGACTTAGTTAACAGTCAGCTTCTTTAGAAATAATGGATCATAAATACAATGGGACTGAAAACCAAAAGGTCATGCATTATAAAGATACATGTATATGTGCAGCAGATTTCTGGAGAACTCGTCCTCAAAACCATATCGCCCCAAAAACAAACTCGCCCTCAAAAGATCTAAAAGCTTTTAGTGGATGACTCGCCCTCAAATGTGTACTTTGATCCTTGGGATGACTCGTCCTCAAAATATGAATATGATAACCATGTCATTATGATTTTTTTTTATTACTTTAGAGAAATAGTTGAGACGATTTTTGTTTATTTTAGTGAATTTCACATTAAAATATGATTGATGTTCATTTAATTCAGAATTACAATTCAAGCGCTGGTCTTTGATATGATTGAAGTTTAGAAGAAAGACTTTCATGTTTCTTCGGAATTCCCAATTGCACTTTATTTAACCACACATTATTAGTTGCAATTATTCTAACAGTCTTTGATTTTATTTAGTTGCTTGATCTTATATAAGAATTAATACCATCTAAGCGTAATTGATTCTATTTGATATTCTTAAATGCTCTTAGTTCATGATCTTTGAATTGATTGAAGCGTTTCATGGGATTATTGATTGCAATTCGCATCTATTCCAATTATCGATTGTATTTACTGCTAACAAATTAATTGCAATTGCACATTGAAATGCATATATAAACCCCGCATTCTAGCCACATAAACCAAAGTAAATTATTTCAATGTATTGAATACAAAAGGAATAAAATAACATGAAATAAAAAGGTCAGGACATTGAATGAAAAATGGATAAAATTTGTGTTTATTGCCAGAAAGCCATTCGTCCAAAGCAACACGTTTTGCAATGGTCAAATTGCTTTCAATGGCAGCATAGAATATGTAAGACAAAAATCACTTTTGATCAGTATCGAAATGCCCAAAAACTAAAGCAAAAAATTGAACGATTTTATTTTAGCAATAAAATTATTCATCATATTTTGTTCTTTTTTCGTTAAACCCTACTTCTCACATTATCAAAAAGCATACATCAGACTATGTGCATGTCGCAGATATGAAAGAAAGATCAAACACTTACTAAAAATTCCAACTCAAAAATCAATGACAAATCAAAGAAGATTAGTGATTAAGGAGGGAGGGAGGGATTAGATTGTGCACAAGTTTTGTACTGGCAATGCATCAGAATTATTAATTATTTTCCAGTTTTTTATTGAAATTTATTTTACTATCAATGATATTAATCACGACAATTTTCTAAGAATGAACATATATTTTTTTATTTTGAAATACGTAAAATTAGCTCAAACACCATCCACATATCACTCTCAACATTTAGACACAAAAGAGCACATCATATTCATTGAATTTCATCTAGCGATCAATAATATTAATCACGACGATTTCCTGAGAATGAACTTTTTTTTTAATTAAAAAAATAATAAATAAAAACTCAAACCTCATCCACATTATTTGAATTATCAAGATACAAAAACAATTGAGGACGACATATCCAAAGAATCAAAGCTTTCATTGGGGCGACTTATTTTGAGGACGAGATATCCAAAGAATTAAAGCTTTCATTGGGGCGACTTATTTTGAGGACGAGATATCCAAAGCATCAAATGTTATAGTGGGACGACTTCTCTCTTGGGTCGAGTTGGTAAACTAATTGGGCGAGTTGGTTTTGAGGACGAGTTCTCCTGTTACCGTGCAGCAATAGCGAACACTTAATTACTTGGCTTTAGTAATTTACTTCCTAACTCTTCAAAACTCCTTATATGGTAAAATTACCATCTAGGATCTTTGAATTCGCTTGATCGTTGATACTGTTCCTTATCCCGATACTCATCTGTTCATAATCTATCAAAATCACCGCTTTGTTATCACATATTACCATATTAAATAATGTCGACATGATAAGATGTAGACATGATTTGTTATCGACTTTTGAATCGTGTTACTAAATGGACTAAAATGCAATGTACATTATATGTTTTCCAAAATGATAAGTAGAAGATACCACAAACAAATTTTCATCTAATATTGCACTGGTGCGCTTAAGGTTGGATTTCTTAGGGTTCAATTGTCTTGCGTGGGGTTTATAATGACGCATTCGAAATTAAACACTGAAATTGTAAATTTTACTACATTATTAGTTTGTTTACAACCTAATAACCTTGTCAAGAATTCAGGTAAAACATTCAAAGACATCGTCGTACTGAATGACCGATTAAAGTTGGGTAGATCTACGTGTTATGCTACGAAGGATGACAGGATCTCTCGACCTATGAGCAGTGATTCTTAATTATCCCCCGTGAAAACGAGGGGATATAGGGTTGAGCTTGTCCGTCTGTCCGTCCGTCCGTCTGTCCGTCCGTCCGTCCGTCCGTCTGTCCCGTTTGAGATAGGGTACTTTGTGCACGCGAGTTGGGTATGAAGGAGTTGAGCTAGAGCTTTATACACGTATAAACCAAGGTCTGAAGTCGTGCCTCGTCAAGATTTCATCTCGATCAGTTGAAAATTGTGGATTCTGGAGCACTTTAAAAATTGTCAATTTTAAACTTTTTTTTAGATGTTAAGTACTTTGTGCACGCGAGTTGGGTATGAAGGAGTTGAGCTAGAGCGTTCAAATTTTATACACGTATAAACCAAGGTCTGAAGCCGTGCCTCGTCAAGGTTTTATCTCGATCGGTTGTAAATTGTCGATTCTGGAACACTTTGAAAATTGTCGGTTTTAACATTTTCACCCGATGTTAAATACATTGTGCACGCGAGTTTGGTATGAAGGAATTGAGCGAGAGATTTATAATTTAATACACATATAAACCAAGGTCTGAAGTCGTGCCTCGTCATGGTGTCATCTCGATCGGTTGAAAATTGTCGATTTTAGCACTTTAAAAAGTAGCGAAAGTTTATATTCAGATGAGGAAATGCGGGTGATAATATAAGATATTATCATTTAAGAACGTGGTATGTGCTTATATAAGCAAACATGCATATATAAGCATATTATTTTTTAAATAAGTGAAATGACATTCTTTCTTCACTTGTCTCGTCAGCTACCCTCCAAAAACATTTTGCGTGTGATTTTATAAGCAATCATGCCTATATAAACATATTTATAAGCAATCATGCTTATATCAGCATATTAATCAGCAAATTAATAGAGATGTGTTAACACCTATCTGGGGAGCCTTGTGCATTTGGAATCGGCTTACAAAAGTAATCGTGCTTATATTAGCATATTTGCTATGTAAGTTAAATGATATATTTGTTTCACTTGCCTTGTCAGCTGCGTCTAAAAAGTATCTGGGATGTGCTAATATTAGCAAAATTTAATGTAATAAAATTATCTTTTTACTTCACTGGCCGTGTCAGTTGCCTCTCAAAAGCATTTTGGATGTGCTATATGAGCTCGTGCTTATAAAAGCATATTTTCTTTAATTTATAAACT
This sequence comes from Hydroides elegans, assembly GCA_001703475.1. Taxonomy (NCBI): domain Eukaryota; kingdom Metazoa; phylum Annelida; class Polychaeta; order Sabellida; family Serpulidae; genus Hydroides; species Hydroides elegans. Next base: position 81,819 of record LQRL01063675.1, on the reverse strand, counting down.
GAGGATACTTTTGCCAACTGGTCTCGTCAGTTCAAGACATGTCTTCAGAAAGAAGTGAGTGATGATGCAAAATGTTACTCTGTTTTTCTTTCATCGCATGATCTTGTTTATTTGCAAAATATAACATATACATATATAAACCAAGGTCTGCAGTCGTGCCTGGTCATGGTGTCATCTTGATCGGTTGAAAATTGTCGAAAATAGTTCGTTATTTCCAAAGTTAATTTTAGTAAAAACTGACCATCCTGCATATACGCATTGTTGAAGTTCACGGGGGATCCAAGGTCACTGACCTTCTAGTTATATCAGTTTATCATTATTTCTTTTTACGAAACAAAAACTTTTTGCATGGAAGTGTACATAGTCTACTAAACGTTTTTTTTTCTAGAAAGAATCCACAACAAAAGTAAACGCACAGATCATACCTCAAAGCCCACAGCACGGGAACGTAAGTCAGAGAACTGAAATCGTCAAATAACTAATAAGGCACGTATTCATTCAATAGATCCACTCCATATATCTTGAGGCCAAGGTAATCGATCGAAGAAGAGGCCCGAGAAAGGGACTCGATCCATAAAACATGAATATTTTATTAACTCTATATTGCATTATCAATATATGATGTTAAGAGCAGTAGGATATTTGCCTTTTGTTTTAGTGTATTGGGATGCTAGGTTACTGATGTAGGGGACATAATATTATGGCTATGGCAACCAGCATGACAAATTAAAACATCATCATTATAAATGATCGCTATCAATCCTCTTCGGTAGCTTATACAATATATAGGGTTTCGGACCAACAGTAACTCTTTGTTGTAAGTTTTAAGTAGTGAAGTGATATAAAGCTATCTAGTTGTGAAGGGCACCTCATGACATATTTTTCAAAAAGTAGTTAAATCACCTTAACACAACTTTACCAAGACCAACAACAGCAAAATACTTCTTTTTGAACAAGAAAATGTTGCAAAAGGTGTTCATTTTTCTAAGTCAGCTGAGCTGTTCCTCCTTTTTCTAGCCAGCTTGGAGCAGAAAAGGAACACCTTTTACAATAATTTATCTGTTGAATATAACTAAATCAACCATCATTTATAACAAATTGCAGGCAATTACGATCAATTTAAAATTAATTATTTTCATTAATTATCACAAAATAAAGAAATTATCAAAAAAGGTTTTCTCAAAATGCTAAAATCTCTAAGCTAGAAGGGATTTCCTCAAAATCTCCAAGCCAGCTGGGATTTGCTGGGAAACACCTTTTGTGAGGAACAGCTCGTGAGGTACTCGTCTAGTAGTGGGGATTGACTTACTAAGCAGGAGTACCCAGCGATTTATTCGGTGAAATGTATATTCTTTTCAAATTTCTATCTTGCTGGCATTTCTACAGAACAGAATAGATAAAATATTGCATTTCACATTATTTGTATTTTCCTGGCATTTTATAAGAATAAAATTCAATATAAAATATGTTTCTAATAGCTAAAACAATCTTCGGTTTCAAACAGAAATGACATTAAGGCATATAAATATAGCTGAGATGCACTTGTTCATAGAAGATTTGTATATTAAAGCATAAAAAGTAGCTTTTCTATGCTATAACGAAAAGTTTTGTTTAAGTATATAATTGTTTTATTCTGCTGGCAGTTCTATGCAAAGTTGCTGGCACAATATATTCTTTGTTCCTGGCTGGCAAATTAAGAATAAAATCATTCAATAACTAAACATAATTTTCTGGTTTGAAGAAGTTTAGAATTCATTTCATGCCAAATGAAGTAAGATTAGACACCTTTTAAAAAATGGCTCGTCGGGTACTCCTGACTAAGTGAGCTCTTGAGCAAATTTGGCGAATGATAAAAAACGACTATTCGAAATTTAAGACTTTCTCGTTTCCAAGAGCAAAAAAATCAATGTACTGAATCATTTTTTATAAATCTTTATATACGTTTATATTTGTCTTATACCTCATGAGTCTCATTGAAAAAAAGACATCACAAAATTCATCACGTAGCTTTGCCTTCATGTCAAGAATAGCATGCGTTGAAACATTTGCACGCATGGTCTAAGATTTGAATGAATATCATTTTGTTATCTGTGACATGCCTTATTTTCTCAATTTTATTATACATATCGACTTCGGGAAGACATATTGGCACGATCGGGAAGACATATTGGCACGGGAAGACATATTGGCACGATCGGGAAGACATATTGGCACGAAAGATGCGGGAAGACATATTGGCACGGGAAGACATATTGGCACGCAACATACGTTACTATATATGCGAACGCTAAAGTGCGGTCTCCACACACACGTTGGCGTTCGCGTATCCATTCGCGTTTGACTGTCTTTATATGCCTTTAGTTCGTTATGTGTTAATTTGGTAAAACGATACAGACAACAAATCAAATCGTTGTCTATAAAATTATTGTTCGGGTATTGGTGTTGGTGTTACAACACCAACATGCGTTATAGCCTTTATCGATTCACCAAGCGAATTCATCCGTTTGCGTTATATTAATTCTTTAACGCAAACACAAACACATATTATAATATTAGTAAGACATGTATAAAGACAACAGTGAACCCGGTTTGAAAGTTACGAAACGGATGTTCAGTGCAAAAGTAAACGCACATGTTTATATGGAGATGGAGATATCAATGCATATGGTATAGCTTGAGCAAGCGACGAAAACAGTTATTTTACCAGAATTGTATTCTACAAGAATTTGGTTTGATTTGAATCTATGATTTTATGTTTCTCATTTTAGTAAATATTACCAGAGCCTGGATCGTACATATGGGCAAAACGTGTCCACTAATTTCTATTAAATAAAGTAAAAACAAACCTATTTGCATCGTCCTGGGGCATACGAACTTGTATTTTCATTACTTGGCGAAAAGAAGGGCTCAGTCCAACCATGTCTTAAGTGCAAAATAAGTTAAGAAAAGAAAAAAAAACAGACACTGAATGTTATTGAATTGGTAATTTGAATAAGTATTCACATGTGGTTCAACGATTTAATGATCACGTCGAAAACGAAGTCTCATTCAAGTATATAAAATGAAGTTGTAATCACGTGACACTTTGCTTTTTTTTGTGGAAACATATAAAGCATATTTGCAGCATTTTTGCACACATTCCTTCGATTCCTTTAGCTACATACATGTATGAATGTCATGTAACGTGGAGGGCTGTGGGTAATGTTGCTGCTCTTGAAATAGAAATGCCGAGTGTACCCACGACGCAAGGACATTCTATGCAAATATATTTCCGGATCAGTATTGCATTTACCCGAAAAGAATAGTAAATAGATCGTAGAACACGTCATTGGTATTATTAGATTGTTTACGAGGTTTTCGACTTGAGATATTGCACTAGGATCGGCGTGTTTGTTTGTAATTATTATTGGATGAATGCTCATGTATGGCATAATAGATTTTATTAAAGAAGACTTAGTGAGTACGGAACGGATGTGTCTTGCATTTACTTTATATATTAAAGACACTTGTCTCAATGGTTTTACCTATCCCATATGGACCTTTTCCACGAAGTTTTGATAAGAATAATTGATATACCATTCAAGTCTGAGAAATTACGTAATTATGTTCAAACTAGATTAAAACAGTCAATTTGGTCCTAATCCGTTATCGTTATTCAAATTTTCAAAACATATTATATTGATTAAATAGAAATGTGATATAACTTTAATTTTTCGATGGACCAAAATATTTGGCGTCGACCCTCGCGTTTTTTAACCATTGCTAGTGGTACCAGATACATGTATATCAAAAGTCCAAGAAATGTTATTGTTTTCTATATATCAATAAAATCTACTCCATGGTGCAATGAGAGCAATTTCAAATGTCGTCACAGTGCTTGTCCGTTTTACTTGTTTACGTGATTTTTCGCCACTTTACAACACGTCCGGCGACGAAATCTGACATAAGAGAAACGTTGCAAAGGCTCGGAACCAAAATGGTGCCATTGACTTTCAAATTGTTTATATGTTAACTGGATTAATCCATAATCGAAGAAGATAATTGCTCAAAGGGAATAAATAATCAATCATTGTAGGGGCCATGCATTACGGCACTTACTCCATATATCGCATGTTACCTAACATTTATGCAAATAATAAGTTTAAAAAAAAAAATGTGTCAGCATTTCTATATGAAAACCATTAATGATGATTTTTTTTTTCACCAAAAAAATACTTAACTTGCACGTTGCCCTAGATTGCTTAACAACTAGTATTATAATATTGCGCTGTCATATATCGAGACACTGCAGTTGCGCGACATTTAAGAGTACATTTTTACTTTGGGCGTAAAAGAATTTGTAAATTTTGTAAATTTCATACCATTATGTCCTTTTTTTTAAAAAAAAAAGGATTTTTGGAAATAAATGAATAATATAAGAAAACAGTATTTATGGTTCTTTCGAATGGGCGATATGAACATCAAACACGTACAGAATAATAAATACGTTGTTTATTAGTTTTAAACATATACACGGATTATGTGTATGCCGGTCAGATAAATCGAAACATTTTTTTTTAACTTTGATTGTGTGGGGCCAGATATAATACAGAAATAATTCTTGCAAAACGAGATTTTTTTATACAATTAAGGGCATTGTTTATATTTAAATGTAACTTGAAACTATTGCCGAAGCACATGTTCATATCGAGTTTATTCAAACGCTATAAGAAGAGGGAGAGAACATCTCTTCACGATTTGAAACTTAAGCCAAGAGGCGTGCATTTTGAATAAGCAAATAATTCCAATATGCATAATATGTATGCAACTTGTTGAATAAACTCTCGGTCGAGTTGGCAAATGACACTCAATACCTATTATTCTTACACTTGATCACCCCTTTTACAGTTTTAACTAAAGAAAATGTGTTAGTGACATGTTTCTTAACATTAACATAATATATAGCATCTATAAATATCTAAATCTTACCTTGGCTATTTAAAGCAAACGTTAAAATGTCTTAAACAAACATGATTTTATGTAATTTTCAATGATTTTGAAAAAAATATATATATATAAACTGTTATTAGATGTGAGATGCAATATGTACCCACGTCGGTTTTTAAAGATATTAAAATGGCATTTATGTTTCACAACCACTACATGTTTGTTATCTTATTGTTGTGGTTATAATTATGATGAATTAATGCTCTGTATACAAAAATATGTAATATAAATCACATAATTATAACGTTGGGTTGCAAAAACGTCTACGGGCGGCTTCTTATTGCATTTAGAATTCAACTTTACACTTAAATCAAAACATACTAGAACTGCATTGAAACTAAGCAAAAGAAGTGACATGAGTGATGTATTGTCATTTAGATTTTTTGTCACAATTCGCTAACCTTGATTTCTCTATGAAGACGTTAAAACCCGTATCTAATTGCATGAACAGTGCCTCAACATCCCCAAGTGGTTTTTTTCGTGTGCATGACACATATTCACTACAATAAATAGTACCCCATGAGATGTTGGCAAAGACAGTGTTCCTTTTCAAAATTGATTTATCTTCAAACATCCACAAAAAGCCCACAAGCTACAAAAACATGATGATCAGTTTTTAAAAGTTATTTCCCTTTTCTCCAAACAATTATTTCTTAAAGTTTATATCAGTTTTATCGAGGGATGTATAGCTATGCATGCTCGCTTATACTCAAAAATCATTTCTATTGTGTCTTAAAATGTTTCAAATCGTGTTATAGACAAATTAACCCTTTTAAAAACTAGATCATAGGATGCCCTTCTAAAATGAAATGCATAGAAAACCTGTTTTTGAAAAGAAAACTCATAAATCAAGAACCCATATCATCAAGAAATAACAACATGTATATTGCAAAATAACCTTTTTTTTTTTGGTTTCTTTGATTATGATAGACAGCATTTACGAGAAAAAAGTATAGTGAAATAAATTGGATAAATTGACGAGGAAGCTTATGAAATTGGTCTTCTCACTTAAGATTAAGCATTCACATCGATATGTTTCTTTCATGGCATTTACGAATTCAATAAAATAGATATGCGGTGAATAACACAGGCATATTACATGGATTAAGTTAGTTCAATTATGTAAACCGACTTCTTGGTAAACAATAAAATGAATGATGTGTGCTCACAAAATGTAGACCGTAGTATATGTGAACATCCCAACTGGATAAGTTTGAACTACATTATCACAATACAAACCACAACAAGGAAAGTTTTAAAAAATCTAAAATTGCCATGCGGCATATTCATTTAATGCTGTGCACAAAAGTTTCAAAACAATAAAATAAATGGATTTGACATTTTGAATAGTTTATGAAATAGTAACTGATATTCCTTCATAACTATTTTTAAAGATGTCGGCTCAAAGCCCAAAGCGAGCCCGATACATCCAGGGCTTATTCGCAAGGCTCGGTGGAGCGATTTTAGTATGTGCTGTTCTTATTTTTATTAATAAACATGGCTATCGGTTGCTGTCAATAAATGACGACAATCCAACTAGTTTGATATCTGTGAATGTGCGCATGACCAAATATACAGAGGCACAAAATGGATATAAATATCACGATGATGGAGATAAATTGGATGAAAATATAGCAACATACAGATTCGGCAATATCAAGACAACAAAAAATACACAAGTCGCTCTTGAAATGAAAAATGAAGATGAAACAACGAAATTCGAATACGAGCCGATTCTGTCAACACCTGTACAGGACAATCATTTAGTCACAGACGAACCCAATATTCCCGATATCAACCAACAATCATCCAACAATAGTATTAGTTATTACGATCCAATCTTAGATCCTCCCCCAAACTGTACGGATTCGGATATTCAAGTGCCAAACATCGTTCACTGGATATGGTTTCACCCGACCCCAGCCCAATTTCGATTTCATCATTATGTCAGCGCCTTATCGGCAGTTCGCATACAAAAACCTGATCAAATCTTTATTTGGCACGATACATTACCAACTGGTGAATATTGGAACATGCTTGTTACAGAGATCAATAAAACGAGGAACATGGATATCGTTTTGAAGGAAATGGAAGCACCCACAACGGTGTTCAACATTACTATTAGCTATCCGGAGCATAAAGCCGACGTACAAAGACTTCGTTCGCTGTATGAATACGGCGGTATCTATATGGATCTTGATGTTATCATATTAAAAAGCTTCAAACCTCTAATGTGCAATGAGTTAACGCTGGGTCAGGAAACGAAAGATAGGTTAAACAACGGTGTCATTATAGCGGCGAAAAACGCACGTTTTGTCGATATCTGGTATGACAATTACAAATCGTATATGCCCACAGTATGGGATTCTCATAACGTTCTCTTGCCATTCAAACTACAGCGAAAATACCCTGAGCTGATTCACGTTGAACATACAACTATGAACCGGCCAAACTGGATGGAGGATGAGAGAATATTCCTTTATTCGGATACACTACGATATGATTGGAGTCATAATTATTGTATACATACGTGGTATCGGTTTTATAATGTGAATCATGATTTGAATTCCATACGTTCGGTCAACAAAACAATTGGGGAGCTATTTCGATTTGTTCTTTTTGGCAGTCCAGATATTATATCTCTAGTGTAAAGTTTATTATTATATCTCAAGTGTAAAGTTTATTATATATTATAAAACTATATTGTCAGTCCTTATTGCTTGGGCCATAACAACTCCTCTTTATAGAACACGTTTTGTTCTAAACTTACTTGAAATTAAAAATGATCAACAATCAAATGTAATCCAACAGAATTTATCATCACTAAATTATATTTTTTTTGTTTTATTTGTTTGTTCAAAATATTGAGATCAAGTTGTCTGAACATATCAATGCGAAATCTATTCAGACTATATGACAGCATGGAGCGATGCCTATATTTGCACGTTAATTAGCAACTAATTGCCCATTTTTCTTAATGAGGTTCTATTGTTGAAAATTAGAAAAAAAAAGCTACTCATACAAACATACATTAGAAAAAAATATGCTACTCATACTTACATGACTTTATAACTGGATTCCACATCAAATGTTTTTTTGTGGTAACACTACTGGCTATGCGAAAAATTACAACACTAAAAATGTGACCCTGTAATATATACACGTGAGTTTATTTCATCCCACTCGGCAAAAAGTCCATAGACATTGAGCGGATGCCCTACTTTAGGACCATTTGAAAGTTTTCCGTACGTTCTTATTCGCCGAAGACGTAAAAAAACGTTACACCGACGTCGTGTCCGAGTCGGATATATGAATACGTTATTTTCGGACGCTGAAGGAAGCCCGGAAAACTCCAAATTAGGTCTTCCTCTCAACGTCACGTCCGAATGCGACGCACGGTGGCGCACGGAACTAACTTCTCGATTTCTCTAACGTTTAGCGTTTAGTGTTTTACGTTTAAGGGTTTGCAAGATCAGAATATAGCGTCTAACGTTTAGCATTTAACGTTTAGCATTTACGTTTAGCGTTTAAAGTTTAGCGTTTTTGATGAAATGGCATATACGAGATTAAGATAAGACACATAATGATGTCCTTTATATACCCTTCACACCTGTGGGTGGCTATGGTTCTGCGTTTAGCGTGTAACGTTTAGCATTTAAGGGTTTAGCGTTTAGCATTTAGCGTTTGCCACGAGAAGCTAGCAATGCACGCGACTATACTATGGACCACCCCGGCCGAGTGGGATTCTCTTATATGCAATTCCCGACCACTTGTAGGTTGTCTCAGGTGTTTTTGCATCTGCGTTAGTCAGAAACAACATGTCAACCGGTAAAATGTATAAATCATATCACAACAAATGACCTATAATTCGGCCATATGTACAACGTATATGTATTATCCTATTGTGACAGTGTCTATTTTTACTCAATTTAAGCGAAACATATTTAGGAATTCAAAGACTAAATTGGATTTAATTGACGAACGACTTCCGGAATATAAATGTACGTTTTGAAGTAAGTAGTTCATTCCATTTACTCCTCCAATTTATATGAATCTGAAAAAATAATGTTTATTCTAATTATTGCAGACACGTACATGTAGATGTATTAGTTGAAATAATAGCCCGGACGAAATCAACCAAACCATTTTCATATATGCTTCTTTAATTTCTTCAAACAACACGGAATCATAGATTCGACCATTTTTACGTTGAGACTCAATTTTCTTAATTTGAACATCATTGTCTCTACTGTATTACAATATAATTCAATAGCTATGTAGAAAACGTGCTGGATAAAAAAGAAGCTACAACTATATGGCTAAATTACAGTCCGGATGAATATAACCAAACAAATATTAAAAGATAAAAATAGAAGCTCCAGCTGTACGTATATACAGATATGCTTCCGCTAAACAGCAAACCATGAATAAGATAAGGTTGTCCTCAATCTTGCTGATCAATCCTCATCCACCATACCGTAAACAAATTTTCCTTTCACACCTGATCAAACATTGTTTGTTGATGGATGGTATTTCTTTCGATGGTTGGTGGTCAACTATCCATCTCATGCATCTGTGACCATATGGTCCATGCCAGTTTCTGAGTGATTTGCCCGTGGAACAGAATTAGACGACGATAGCCCTGGGACATTTGTGGGAATTTAACCATTGAATAGTAGTCGCATGTTGGCAAGGACGATCATCAAAGGTCGAGAGAAAGGAAATATGGCCCAGTATATACAATTTATTAGACTCCATTTTTAAGTTAATAAGGATATAAAAAATGTACTTGTTTTTAATTTATTATCAAATATGAATTCAATGAATTTCGTCACATGGGTCATTAAAAGAAACAATTAAAATGCCTTATTCAAAGTATTCAATCAAGAACTGGTAAATGATGCACAAAATTCGTTTTTTTTTAAACATTGGCTAACAACTCGCCTACACATTTTGTATGATGTTTATACTCATTCATGATGTCATGCATTATTAAAGATGCCCATCGTTATGCTACAACATCAAGTTTCATATCTAAAATATGAACATTGAATTGTAAATCTCTGCAGGGTTTATGAAGTATATCCTTTGCATATTTGATGCGAAGCCTATAAAGATTCTTTATGGATCATGCTATTATGATGGATAATGTCCTTATGTTAACTTTTGTGAGATGGAGTTGTGTAGATAAGTATAATTGTCTTTAACTATATTTAATAAGGAAAACTATTCGAAAGAATATACCATTTACAAATCAGAATAATCGGAGAAGACCAACATGAAATTATATCTTACAATCCGAATAACATATAATCATATATGGAAAATATACACGAGCAGTGCTAAAAAATGAGGATATATAATTTTCTACCTTTAAGTGTATTCATTGTAGCTTATAAAAATTAGTAAACGGAAGAAATTAGTAGTACACTTTTGGTTGGTTCATAACATTCTTACTTGTATGTCATTTTCATATTCGAATGTTATTGCAACTATATAAACTTACTTGGATAATGATTAATGTGAATTTATCAGCACTATACCATCCTTTACCATTTTGCTATAGTTAAGTTAGACTACAATTTGAAATCATGCCCTTCAAAAGTTATAACCAGGATTTACCGATAAAATTATTTCTTCTTCTTAAAGATTATTTAGATAAACGTGTACATTTTTAAGTATAGTCATCATCGTATGTACATCCGCCAGATACACCAGCTAGAGAGCCCTATCAATCTTTCCATACGGACATCATGATGGATACGTATTTAGGTCAACGGGTCAAGGGTCTAATAAAGCATCACTAAATGGCTAGCTAACAAGAATAACTATGGCATCATAATGATAATCGGGCAATGAGTAAGCAATTACAAGAAAGCAATCCGACACATGCCTGTGTAAAGATGAGGATATGGGTTAACTACATTGGGCCATTTGCTCTGGCAAGTACCACATATTTGCCACCAATAAACAGGGAAACCCAACAGAGGAAACGGCCAACGTCTAAGCGATTCGCATGACTACCTATATTAAGCAAGGCAACGTCGTACGCAAAAATGACGTTTGCCAATATGAACGATTTTTGGATGTACGTTCACGTCTCGACGTTTCAGAGAAGGCTTATTCGACATGGCTCGACTCGATTTAAGTAAGTAAAATTATATACGTCGCGTATTCGTTAAAAAAAAACGAGGTCATTGTGACGTCTTGTTTTAAGACACATACTAGACGTTGAAAGGGATGTCTTACCAACAGCACAACGTCGGACATGTCGGATAGGCGATGAGATTTACATATAACATCAAATAAATAATATAATCTCGCAATATACGCATGCATATTGACGGCGTCATGTGACCTACATGTAGTTGGTCAGAATATTTGTGCAGATCACGTGTCTCTTTTCCAAATGACCTATATGTTGTATAATCATCAAAAGCTATTGATTGAGCTATTCACAAAGTCACATCAAGACGGCTATACGTATGACTCAATGTTATACATGTCTTTGATTTTATTTCATAAATGGTATATATGACAGCACCACCTTCGTTGTTGGATCATGTAGATCTACCATCCTTAATCATCATCAGTCGAAGCACTTGCCGGATAATGCGTTGTTTGACAGTCGTCCGATTGCTAAGGTGAATCCGGGTACCAACTGAATATGTCTGAAGGTCTGGACATACATGTATATATATTGATAACTGATTGTCCAAAGTATGGGCATTTTACTGATGTATTCATAAATTTTGAACATTGACGAAGAATGAGGAACAAGCAAAAACAAAGAAAAGAATTTGACAATGTGCTCATGTCATAGCGGTAGATACAGAGAATTATAATATATTTCATTCAATCGCACCAGTTAAGAAATCAGTCTAATAAATAGGTAAGTTCGAGCGTGAACACTATATGTACATGTTTTTACAAGAAATTACGTGGATACAAAAGCACACAGTAGGTGTACATATCTATGGGCTATACACAAATTGATTTTTTTTGATGGATCGAGCAATAGGATCATCAGTCAGTAAGACATAACAATCCCACTAATTATCGATAGTACGTTAGGTTTAACCAACATTATTGGTCGGCTTTTAGATGTATTAAGGCGCAAAATGATTTATCAACAACACTTAACAAAGTGCAAAGATAATGCAATGTAAAAAATCAAATGACAAAAGTTTTGATAACATTCAAAATAAAAGAAAACACGTTATAAAGCAGTGAACGTCACAAAAGGCTATATTTATAATTAAATTATATCTGTTTGCAAGTGTCTCAACGTGATATTGTTTTCGATAAGACACATTTTAGCGGGATAAATATTTTACTACTGACGAACTCTTTTTGAATACAGCGTTTGAAATGAAGAATGAGTCTTTAAAATGTTATGTCAATTGAAAAAAAAGCTCTTTTTAAATTGTTTACTTTGCTTTTAAAATACAAATTTCCGATTTGTGACTAGCGGGTTATTCGACGATTTTTGTAAACAACTCAGTTCAACTTCTGGAACATTTACTTCTGGGGGACAATCACATCATATACTGTATATACTAAGCACTCTTCGACGAAATCAAATATGCAATTTTATGGATGTTTCTATTTCAAGAACAACCAACCTAATTCTTTGTAATTCAACTACTTTCGTTGAACACATGAATTATTGTTCTTGAAAAAAAAAAGGATATCCAAGTAATCAGTATAATGTGCAGTGAACATTTAAAAATCTTTTTAGTTTTTTTTATACTTCTACATATTCATGGTTACTATTATCCTTATGGTTTTCATGTTTATTCTACTTCCATCTTCTCTTTAGTTCTTCAAGAAAAGGGCCATTGTTGATATTGTTAGAACCACTCTTACTCATGAAGCTCATTACTGTCAATTTCCCTTTTCTCTGGCTTGCTAAATTGCTGTGACGTGAGTTAGACAGAACAGGTTCTTAGTTAAAAAACTATTTAGTGCAACCAATAATAACAATGCAGTCTCCATAAGGTCCTTTTGATAAACACAACAAAGAAGGGTGATTCCACCGCATAGTTATTCTTATGATACCAATGCTCCAAGCTCATCTGAATAATTTCATTTAACTTTAATTGTTTACATATTTATTATTCCAAATTGGACATGGTAATGTTGGATGTACTATATTTAAGGTTTATCCGAAAAAAAAACAACATCAATATAAATACCTGAGAGTCGATAATAGCTGTCATAAAGATTCATATAAAATAAATAATTTATATTGAAATTCAGGTCAAGTGGATCTGAGTACTAGAAAAGGATAATTCGATTTACGCTCCTGTAGATCCAATGCAAGTGCCTTATGCTAAAACAATCACATGATCGCTCAATGATCCAGTTGCAGAGGCATTGTTGGACATAAATCTACAATCATCATATGTAGTTTGTACTGACTGTTTTGCACCAACTGCAATAAAACAAAAATCGTTTAAATGTTTTGTTGTTTTGATGTTCATAGTGTTACAGTGAATCAGTCAAAGGAAATTATGCAATTAAAGGAGTTATATAATGTATGATGTATTTTATTATATTTTCATTTACCAATAATATGTTGAATAACTCAAAGAGTTTGGATATCATATTGTGATGGAACTGGAATATGGATGAATATCCATATTCATAATCTCAAATCAATAAATAGCTCTCGACTTACTTAAGATATCTGTTTAAACATGGACAAACCTGTGATGGATATAATGTTTTTCATATCAAACAAAATAGTTTAATTTGTTTAAATCTATATTTATTATTAGGATAAGAGCAGCTTCAAAAACATGATAATTGTAGAACGCTCCTTTATAGAGACGGCCCTTAAGTATTTTATATCCTCAGAGCCATCTACTCTTGAAAGGGGCTTTTGTTACATCCAAATACATATTATGGAGTTAAACAGGCCATGATATGTTACATAATGAAAATAATGGTTTTTGAAATTGTAAAAAGTTTGTCTTTTATATGTTAATGCCTATTTTTAGATGTTTGCTATAAATATCACGTTTTACATGATGGTCCGATCACTGGTGTTTGCAGATAACTCTATAACATATTGACCACATTCGCGTGTCAGATCTATCTGCAACGCTTCAGCAGGGCAACGATCTCACATCTAAAAAAACATCTGAAAACCTCAATAAATTGCATTCTTGTGGAAATGAAAGGGGATTGCTCACTTAGGGGCTTGATAGGGACTCTTCAATAACTGTCTGCATCGGGACAAAGAAGCAGTAAAAGCAACCTTGGAGACAGTTGAAGGGTTCTATGCATAAATGTACATATTGAAACTTATTTTTTTGCACTGAGGTTTAAATCCTGTCAGAATAGTTCCGCTCAATATTTAATCGATTGTTTTTCAGGCTTACCATTTTTTTCTGGAAACTTCTATGAAACATCGCCAAATGATTGACCATTTACCTGATGAATGGATCCATTTCTGTAAAATCAGCAAAGATAAAGTTAGAACTTTTATGCAGTGTCCCCCTCAGTTGAGTTCCAAGCTGTCTTTGCAAACAAAAGGAGATGTCCTACATTTACCGGCTCTTAGAGTGCTTGAATATTTAATGGTTACTTTTGTCCTAAGTAATGCTTTATGATAGAAGCAGCATCTAGAAGATGTGTAAAAGTAAACTAAAATATGTCGCTTTACCCAATGGGAGTTGAATGGACACTATGTGTGCTAATGTAAAAAACAAAAGGATATAAGATATTTTTCTATACTTTTTCCTAAATTTATTCTTTCTCATATGACATAAAAGATTATTTGAAATGGCATTGGATCGAAGTGGTATATGATCCACACACTAGTTTATCATCACATTGCAGATAATTGCAGTTAATACCCATTGTTTGTACCTTTTGTCTCTACTTGCAGCAATGGTAATGGGATGCAAGCGTGAGAGCCTGTTTAGCTCAGGAGCCAAATGCATTTCAAAGCTGTGGTTCCTAGAACGCCAAGGTGTCCACATTATATTAGCTCTCGTCACTCGAATGTGATGAAAACCTATAGTAATTACCTTGGACATGGAACAAACAACCCTGAAATAGCTACAGCAGCTGCATACTGGATAGCAGCAGCAGCGCTTTTGAAAAATTCAAAAGACATCACCGCCACCGACGCTTTTTAAATTATGCTAAGCATGGACTTTCGGCAGCAAAGCAATGGTGATTGTGGCGCCAAAAAGCAAAAGCGCGAGATGACAGACCCCTCTTCGTCATCTTTAAACGCTGAAACAAAGCGAGGCGAGAGTCGGTGGTATATCGGACCAATTAGCCCCAAAGATGACACACAATGTTCGAATAAAACAGTTGATAACGAAGAACACAATGACAGCGCGGTGAATGAGTCGAATAATTCAAACGCCTGCAAGGTGACACCTGAATCACCCTCGTCATTGGATGATATATTTTCAACGCCCCATTCTTCTGTGACGTCACTCAATCGCACGTTACCTCTAGAGCAGGAGAGCAATAATGACTGTAGTTGCGCATTGTTAAAGAAGCCGCGCCGTCGGTTATCAAAGGGGGAGCGCGGCACCGTAGTTTCGAACGGTGTAATGTCGGAATCAATCGCGCAAAACCGGAACACGTCGCGAACATATCAGCACACGAATCATCGCAAATCCAAATACGCTTTATTATTCAAATGTTGCATGGCGAAATCGCGAAAGAAAGATCGACACGAACGAAATGTTAGCACAAACTCTGAAGTATTCGCGCGACAGGAGTCGGTTATATACGCGGATGATATACCCGACGAACCGTTGCGAAAAAGGATAATTCGCGCCTGTTTTACTTTGTTGTATTTTCTATTGGCTACCGTGGCGGTTGTGGTGACTTATTCGATGGTGTCGGAACTGGTGCATTCTATGAACAATCCAGTGCGGTCGATACACTACCAGAAAAACGACATTTACGAGGCGCCAGGTAGGATAGTTTATGATTTATTCAATATGTTAAGGAAACAATTTGTTCTGGATATAGCTTGTGTCATGAAAATAATATTCTAATATTTTGATGACATCGAATTGTAATAAGCTTGAATTACATGTATATTGACAATTGCATTTCTAGCTCTAATTATAATCTGTTAAATGCTTACCAAGCGATAGGCATGTACATTTAGCATTATAAAACACGAAGTAGCAATATACGATATAGAGTTTATTTTACATGCTTGGTAGTTTTTTTAGAAAGAGATTCAGTTTTAATTTTCTTTTACTTTTTAAAAACATACTTTGATACAATCCAGGCAACCCTTCAATTAAGAAAAGCAAAAAAAGCACATGAACATTTATGAATTTATAGCTATTTGCTGACCCAGTTTTCGAGCAAAATCTCCAATTACTACTCATGAATTTACACTTTACTGTAGCATCTGGGCCATGCATATAGAACACCAAGTAATGAATATGAAATACATTTGGTTCAACAATTTTCCGTGTATGTCGTTTTTACAGTTTGTCCATTAATGGAATGTACATTATGCTCATATGTGTTTGTTTCCTACCCATTAAATTGGTCAAATACTGCTCACTAAAGCATAAATCATGCATTTTAATTTCATTATAAAAATGTGCGATTCGAAAGTAAAGAAAAGGGAAAAGTGCTCTATATCGTATCCGAAATTCCAATATATTAGCTTAACCTTTTTCTGCTTAGCAAAAAGCAATTAACTTCTAAGGCAAAGCTGTTTTGAGAAGTAGGATTCTAGTGGTATTAGTTGTAACTAGAAGTACACCGACATTGCATGTTGTTGTCAGTCTTGCTTTAGTTGTGGGTTGTGGGAAATCCCAATGGTTGTGTCCAGGTTTTGTCTTTATGAAGATGAAACCATTTTTCCACAATCAGCTGCGACAGGGAACACAGCCGAGATCAGCTCTAATCCGATTGTCTTTGACAAGTTACCTTGGAAATGATGAAGCACCTTCATGTTTCCTTAATGAATATTAACAATATTTTTTTCCTTAACTCGGTTATTAACATGAATTCTTTACATGTAGTTGACCGGACTGGTTCTTTTTATCTAAAATGATCTTCCATGCGGAGAGTCTTCATATTCTCTAAGATTCGTTCGATGTTTTTCACATGAGATGTTTTAAATCAACTAATGTGTCAACAGTTGAAATTAAGTTTAGATTGTGAAACAAATATATTTATAGGTATTTAAAAACGTAAATAACTGTTTTGGTCTCATATTACGTCGTTCTAATTCAAGGATATGCCAGTCCAAAGTCTGCAAGAACCTAGCTATTGAATGAATCGAGCATCAATTGTCCCTATCGAAAATTCATATAAATTATATTCTTTTGTTTCTTGAAGGACAGCCCACGACATAATTTTCAAAAAGTCGTTAAATTTAAACTTTTTAAAACTTTAAACAGCATTACAATTACAAAGAACAACAAAATAATGGTTTTTGAGCATTTGATTTTTGCAAAAAGGTTTTTTTTCAAGCCAGCTGGGCTGTTTCTCCTTTTCTAGCTAGCTTGGAACAGAAAAGGAACACCTTTTATGAAAATAAACATGTTGAATATAACCAAATTACCTATCATATCTTGCAAATTACAGTTTATTGGACATTTGCAAGCAAGTTTAATCGATTTCGAAATAATTATTCTCAATACTTATGAAATTGAACAATTATAAAAAAGGTGTTCCTCAGACTGCTCAAATATCCAAGCTAGAATGAATTTCTTCAAAATTTCCAAGCCAGCTGGAAATCGGTTGGGAACACCTTTTTGGGAGAACAGCTCGTGCGGTGCTCTTTTTTCTTGTCTCATGCAGATGGGTATTTGAGTATGAACATATCAATCGTTGAGCACTAGTACAATGACCGATTTAATTATTCATAATACATCTTTTGTTTATTGTTTTATTAGATTTCCACATACATATTGCAGTTTATTATTTGTCCGTATGTAATTTTTCCTTAAAGCTAACATATGGTTTTCAACGGCACTTTATGCCATGATTGTCAAAAGCATTATTGGAATTTAGGCCGAGCAGGAAGATTGTTTAAATTGACTCAAAGGAATACCCATCTCCAAAATGGTATCTTGAACTCGAGTACAAATTGGGCACAAATGTCCCAATAGAGACAGCTATTAGATAGAGTCTGAAGAGGGACTCTCTAGATAGCGGGTCACAAACTCAACCAACATTGGTATTTGTCATTTTGTCTAGAAGATGAATAAGTGACTTTTATGAAGATAGTTGCATGAACAATTTTATTTTCGTTATTATTTTGCATATCATGAGTGAGAAGCATTTGATCTTACAACAAAAAAAAGCTTGAAACAAAGTTCATGTAGTCTATGATCATTGTCGATTAAACCATAGACTTCTAAACGTTAACCAGTAAAGGAAATTTCCACTTGGTTGCAAAAAATGCAAAGAATCATTGTTTCGTTCAATTAAAACTCTTTTGTTCTGTTACTTTAATCAAAGCTGTTACCATATTGTAATCAAGGCTAGTACATCAATTTAACTGAGCACACCACTAACAAATTATCACGATGATTGAACATTCAAGGAACTACGTTTTTATCTCGAATTCCATTTTTGATCAGATACGTGTTTTCAAATTAAAGTATCTGGTATGTCAATATTCTCCAAGCCTGTACATGTCTTTTCCAAGCAAGTACTCATATAGTCTACATGTATAATGGCGCAATCTGATTTAAGATGCTGTACCTGTTTACCTTTCATGAATAATTCTATTCCGAAGCACCACATCGTTTTAGTAAAAGCGGATATCGGAAGTAAAGCCAGGAAACCAAATGGACAGATATGGTATAATTACATATTAAGATGCATTACATAAATGCATTTAATAAAAAACAGGAAAAGGGGAAATGCACATTCGATGTTAGTCCATCCGATAATTTTGACATATAATAAATGAACAGGTAATGCCTGCATATTTTGGAAAGCAATAATGATGGAACAGATGAACCTAATGTTCGAAGAACTAAACATTGCAGTGAATAAGCGCTTGGCCTGGAAATGTGCCTTTTGATATTTTTGACCGATTAAGGTCAACTTCGGTTGCGCGAGCGGAGAGGTTTTTTGTGTTTTTTTTACGATATATCGAGAACGAATAGGCCTTGCGACACGATTTTGGGCTCAGATTGAAGCGTTTGACCTGAAGATGTGCCTTAAGGTTGTTATGACCAATATCGATCGCGATTATTTTTCTGTATAATTATTTATTTCTTAGATCTGTGTTTATAACCCCGAGTTCATGATATAACCCTGAAATTTAACATCAGTATATGGTAACATTTGCTGTAAACTAATTTATAAACATAACCCCCTCAACATTGGGGCGGCTGGGGCCTGTTCGTGTTCAGCGAAAACCTGTTTTTTCTTCAATGTGTTGATGAAGTTACTATAGCAATGCTAAGATTGAGACACAATAAATTGCAATTCTGTGGTTTAAACAGAGGTCTGTTGATTTTTATCATAATACTCTCAGTGTGAAGTAAGAGACGATTTCTGAGATTTCCATCTTGTCACGGAGATCAGCAATGGTTCTGAAAACGGGCACAGAGGGACATAGACAAAATCCATCTTGTTTGGTTGGATAATTTTGTTAGCTCTAATAAGATAGCAAAGGACATAGCAGTGTGTCCCTCAGTCACTATTTCAAAGAGCAGTTATTTTGTATTTTTTTTTTAAACTTGATCCGTGTGAGAATTTGATTCGTCTCTATTTAGTGATAGTCATCTTTTCATATTATACTTATGCTATGTAGTATAAAGGTGCCATCAACGATAACATTTTAAAAATCAATCTTAATCCATATATTTCTTGGCGGAACATTCTCATTTATATTAAAAATCTTTCAAATCGAAAACACGATTGAAAGCAGGATCACGATCCTGTTCCAATCAGATTTAAGACTAACGAGAATTCTAAAATTGTTTTAAAATAATATCCCACAGATTCTTTAAAATACCATGATACAATAGTGTTTTTTTTTTTATATATATTGTTCAGCATATTTTAAAAGTAAAATAAAATTATAATAGAAATTGTCCTGCTCGGAACATTCAACATACGAGGAAGAGCTGGGAAAAGTAAGAACCAACTTGCCCCGAATAAATCATTGAGTAACCTTGACCGCAACCTTACAAAGTCACTCAAAGTACAGTAGTGAGATAAACCCAATGCATTCACACTTTCTAGTCATGATAATATTTGAATCAAGTGACTTGTTTCGCATGGGATTTTAAATTGAAATTACATGTATTTTTTACATTCAGGGGTAAAATCTTTTACTAATGCTATGCTATAATTACTTTTATTTCAAGTTCAAAGCAACATGTTCTAATAAGCTATCTCTCATCTAATATTATATATCCTGATTAATCAGAAAAAAATAATATTTTTCTCTAATTAATTAAATTTGAAAAAAAAACTTGATACAATTTGTTCAAAACTAGTGTTTTCTTTATTTGTTGAAAGCTTTCGTTGAACAACTTAATCAGGTTTTTTTTTATGAGTCATATATTCAAAATATGAGTAGTTTATATTAACATTATCATAATTACACGGAGCTTTGGATCTTTGATGACCAACTCCATTTGCTCATTTGCCTTTTGAAAAAAAAAAACACGAAGTCATAATTAATGACGTAGACTTGTAAAAGCTAGAAGTTCCATCTTTCCTTTTAAGAAATTAAATATTAAACAGTTATATACAGCGCATTTAGTGCCCTAATGTGCCTTGTTCGGAATGAAACTAAAAGTGTAACGAAAACTGAGATTTGTTTTCATATAAAAGTAGAATAATACTTAGTGATAAAAACTGCAAGTATGAAAAAACGACATTTTTTAGATGACAAAAAATCGGCACCCCCGTTAAGTTCTTATATATCATTCATTGCCCCCCCTTATCCAGTTTTATTTCGTATCCGTTTTTTTTTTTTTTGGTTTCAAAGACATTTCAAGTTTTTTTTTGCAACCTTTAATTCTACTCTCATTGTTTCCCATCCATCCATATTTTATTAAGTAATCTCTGTTTCAGGTATAGCTGTTTATCCAGGAGGGGCGAATTTATTGGCGTGTGGGCACTATTATAACAATGTTGTTACTTCAAAAGGTAAGATTCAGTGATGGTGTTCTTCATGAGTTAATGCAGGGTTTATCAAAACATATGTTAGTAGTTGACATGATAATTAGTCTTGTGATCCATGTTTATTTTGGGAACCGACAAATATATACTCGACAACAAAAGAAGTGTCCGGTCATTTTAGGTTATTTTTTTTTATTGTATCAAAAGTGGAACCAATTAAAACACGTTTGTTAGTTTCAGTTATGATAATTATAGGTGGTCTCGCAAACA
>LQRL01063675.1:31225-52168 GCA_001703475.1 Hydroides elegans | reverse complement strand
TGCTGATACTTCACGATCTCCTTTTCATCCATAGATGATGACCTCTCTCTCCTTACATTTCCATTTTTCGTGAATTTTCTATACATAATCATGATCGATACGATAATGGAAAGGATGATAATGAAACACGACGGCAGTAAGTAAGTGGAATAATACCACGTGTACGTTTTGTCGTATTGTGAT
Source organism: Hydroides elegans (assembly GCA_001703475.1). Taxonomy (NCBI): domain Eukaryota; kingdom Metazoa; phylum Annelida; class Polychaeta; order Sabellida; family Serpulidae; genus Hydroides; species Hydroides elegans. The sequence goes on along the minus strand of LQRL01063675.1, from coordinate 51,985 downwards.
ATGCGACAGAGATCTAGGTCGTTTAGGTAGACTTCCGGTTTCAGTCCGGCCGTCAGTCCCACGCAAAACAGTGGCATACCTGTGAAAGAGATTAATAATTAGTGTACATTATCATGCATGACACATCGTAATGAGCAGGCGCAGATCCAGAAAGGTTTGAAATGGGCGATAATGCAGAATATATAAGAGCGAATCCTTTCGTATAATATAGCAGAGTCAAACATGATAAGCGCAATTATAATCACATTTCAGTAATAAACTTACGATAATGTTAGATACTAACCAATTCTAAAAACCATAAATCTATATTTGCCATCCCTAATAAGCTCGTGTGTAAGTAATTCAAAAATATAGTTCCCGAAGAACCTAAGTCATCATAGCATACAAATGCATTATATTTATTTCTTGCTTATCAGTAATAAGACATACTTACCGAATCCCAGAAGACTTCTTTTAAAAGTGAAAATCCGTCGTTTTCTGGGTATATGATCAAATGGAGGATCACTCCCAAGCATAACATACACGCACTGAACAAGCAATAGAATCCACGCAAGTAGACTCAACACCGTGAAATGTACTGCGATTCCGAGGGTCGTACACAATCGTGTATTATGAATCGAGTGTCGGTCTCGCGAGAAAAGCAGCGAGAAATTCATTAAGATCAATATGAATGAGAGCTGGATGATGATTTTGCCAAGGTTTTCGATGTTCAGATTTCTGCAAAGAGTAAGATTGTTACAATAGAATCACAATAGATTTGTAAATTAAAAGGATATCATTGTCGTTATTCAGTCGCCGATCCATAAGAAAATTGAACTGCGTAGCGCTAAGAACATAAAATCTAAGAGCGAACAGGGGCGACAATTATGTTTTATATAACATATAGACTATACAGACGAACGGGGCGCAGGCCCTTTAAAAATCCCCGCCTGTAATTCACGTTTAAACAATTTCAATATCGACTGCAATCTAACGTTTACAGATGGCTGTCTATTGGTAGAGGATTTAACAACGTTTAAGACTCTATATGGTTAATTAATTACCTGCATAAGACATATACAAAGAGGACGATAATAGATATGATTATTCCACAGAATGCTCCACTATAAGCGACGATTTTCATATAGATGCGCTCTTCCTTCATTGAAAGCTTAGCTGGATCAGGGTTCTAGGAAATTGATAGAGATAATAATTTGGAATTACATATGACGAAATATTCTATAAAATACAGACGTTATTGCAGAACTTAATATTTATTTTCCATAAATATGTTTCTGCGTGAACGTGACAAATTGTGTACCACACGACTTTACAACAATGTGCGAAGACTTAATTTGATTATTCTTAATAACTTATTTCCGAAATATCGAAAATTAAAATGTTGCATAAAGACTTAATCTATATTATTGTTTTTCATGATTAAAAAAAAAATCTTCTAACCGATCCTATAGCAAAATAAGTCAAATGCGATGAACAGCATGTGGATGTGAACCCAGTGAACGATAATCGGTGAAGACCATCAGTCGCCCAGAATTCGCCCTTCTCGTCCCAATATACGCATTCAGCACTTCGTGGATACTTGAATAGCAATTATCTTAATCAATAACATTATATTATTTGCTCATATTTTTTTTTTGAAAAAAAAATATATATTACCCATTCCGATATACTTGATGTCATATTTAGGTATTATGTAATTGTAAAGCACTTTGAGGGTGCGATGCTGTAAGCTCGTTTTTAACAGATGACTTTGTGCATGCCTCATAAATTATACGAATGACTCAAGGTTGAAATACTATGAAGCAAGAAGCTCAAACATATGTACATAAAAACGGTTTTGAAGATTATTACATGCCTGCAAGTTATTTTATAAAGAAATTATAAGGGAACTGCCAGGGCAGTAAAATGCCGAACCGGCCCTCGACTATTCTATTAACAACACAGGGGGTGACAGGGAATTGCAACAAGAATAAATCACTTTTATTTTATCTTAAACATATAAAATCATAAGGAAAGGCATATAATAAAAATAATACCCAACACCCTCGGGCACGGTGTTGGACGGACCTCAGGCTGCGCCTTCGGTCCGTCCTTCCCCCTTGCCCTCGGGTCCATCAATCAACATATTGCCCTCAAAACATGAAGTATTATTATATAAATACCCCTTCATTTGGAAGGCTGAAGGTAACACATCCCTGGAAATTTCGCATTTGTGCTTTTCCCACTTTGGCGGAAAGAACCTCTTGCACTAATCCTGAATCTGGTTTTCCTTCACCAGCTGTGAATAGTTTTGAATTCTGAAATAGATGTCTTAATGTTCAAATTAATGCAATTATTTGCAATTATTAATACTCAATAAATAATATAGTATTAGTATTTATAAATAAGTGTGATATACAAATGAGGCACTGTAACAAATTGTAGGTGACACAGCCTAATATTAATAATACTCATGTGTATCCAATAATGTAACTCACCTTGAAATAAATAAATTTCACCCTTTCATTTGATGGGTCACGTTTGAATATATCCGGAGGTAGATAAATATTTGCATCAGGATTACCCTAGAATACAAAGCAGATATCATGCGAAAAAGTTATCACACCATTATGTAGTATGTTTATGAGTAAAGAGGGCAACAATAATTGCATTTATTCTGTGTAGAGATATTGTTTAAGTATTCGATATCATTTATGTACCATTCATTGTTATACGAGTGTGAGAAACAAAAATAATAATTTGCATTCTTACTTCCGGTTTAAATTTGACTCCATTTTCGTGATCTCGCCAGTTTATTTTCTTCATATATATTTCAAAATTGGGCATGCCCATCGAAAGACCATTGTCAGCCGTGAACCATTCAACACTTGACATGAACTCGTCCAAGATTTCCAGGAGCCTGAAAGAAATAAATCAGCTCAGTTATAAGAGTACATTTCTAAAGTACTTAATTCTACGGATCTGCAATTTGATATATAAACTAAGCGTTAAAAGTATCGAATATTTTGTTTTGGAAAAATTATACAATTAATTATGTGCAAATATTATAGTTTACGGTTTGTGTACCTGTACCGCACATAGATATTAATAACACAAACGACGTAGCAAGCTTATTTTGGAAACTCATTATAAGAATCTTTGCGAAGGTTCATGCACCTTAACAGCAGATACAGAATAAAAAAGAATTCGTTTACTAGTTTAAATTGTTACTCACCCGCATTCTGTACAGAGGTCTCTGGGATGCCTTCGCGGTCTTCCACTAGAAAATAGACAATAATATATCAATAGCAGAAGTTTAAATGTCTATAAGATATATCTATTATTTATCTATCATAATAGTAAAAACTATCTAATGCGGACACCATTGAGACTGATTAAAACCTTTCCGTGTCTGGACATACCGGGTTAACATGGATAAACTGTGAAAAGATGACTGCTATAATCCGTCTGGTTTAGCGAGGTCTCCGGTCTATCAAGGTGTCTGATTGAAATTCAAATATATAGTACCTTTTGGCGACATCGCTTTCGGTGAGTACATCCCTCGGGGCATCGAGCATGCTGTTGATGACCTCCATCATGGCGAATGCGACATGAGCAGGACGCGCCTTCTGAAAATGCAACCCTTAAAATGTTCAATGTTACAATAGGCAATTATTGTTTAGATACATATCGTATTCGGATGCCACAAGGTAGGGATCATATCGATAGCAGAATGCGTTAAGTGGAGCCGCGTGAATTGTATATAGAGTCTATGGTAAGCTATGACCTAGCTAGTCGAGGTTATTTTGACTAATAAATAATGTTTATAACTAAAATATAGATCATATTATGATAATATTATATTATACAGAATGATATACTCCGACACTCAGTCAATAGAAAAACGTATAATTGAATTGAAAATTATTTCAAAGTAATGATACTATCCATATAACTTAGTTTTAATCTTTTACTAATTCTATAGAATCTACCGTACCGTTTCATATCTTGAGTCCTCCTCGATATGCATGGGTGCACTGGCCAATTGCAGCACGGCATTGATCAGCTCTAGGGCTTCCTGCATGGCGTGCGTCGAGTTGAAAATCGAGGCGTCTTTGAAAGGCTCAAGCGCTATGACGGCCTCTGTGTTGTTATTCACTTTCTAGTTGAAAAAAAAAAATAAATAAATAAAGGAGAAAAAAAACATGGACAGCGATATGTGTTTTCAATGTATTGTATGGCAAATCTTTAGTTTAATTTAAATATGATTGAATAAATATTGATGAATTTGATGGAATCAATTTTCCATATAATTATATATTCACTTATTTTAATTGTCATATAGAATAAGGATTATAAGTCCTATAATGACCAGTCTCTTGTCTAAAAAATCACATCAAAAATTAACCTAGCGAAATTTGTACGTCATGTTTTATCATTATTTAAAAAGTAATCGAGAAAACGAAAAGATGAATATGCATGTAAACACGATAACACTCGCCAACTTTATTGAGTTCCTCTTTTCATGGACCACCAGAAATAACTACTCTCACCGTGAATGAGCATTTAAAGGCAAGTGAAAAGGTGAAATATTTTATTAATGTTTCTGCTTTCAGGTAATACATTTGACCGTGCTTATAGGACAATAGAATTATTTTATCAATGAAACGGCAAGGGAGGGGAGGGAGGTATATTTAAAATATACAATTGTACTATCAAGATTGATATGTATAGATTATTTAGAAATCGGTTGTAAATCGATTTTTTTTTAATACATCAACACAATTGTGCTTATAGACATGGAACAATCTAAGATGCAACTGAGAGAGTGACTGTAGAGCTAAATGATAAAGCCACTGTATGTTAACCAATTAAAATGCATTACCCACCAGTTCGCACTCTGATGTATCAGGCGTCTGCCACTCGGCCCTCCCTTCATCCGTCAACACGCAACTGCGACTGGCGTACTTGCCGGGCGAGCGTGCGCATTCGATCGACATGACTATGGAATGGGGCGCTTGTTTCCACGTGTACGTGCCACGGGATTCGTGCGTGGTTTGGGGCATGCACATTTCTGATGAGAACGAGAATCACATGGATTTTATATATAGGCTATGTTTAGTTTCATTTTTCATCTTTAGAGCAAATACCACACGGATATATGAAAGAACAGTTAATCAAACGTTCATACATAAAACTTCCCTCGGTTACATGAAGATATCCTTGCAAATTGGCTGCAAAATTATTTGGTAATCACAATAAAGAATAAAAAAGAGTATTTTAAGACATAAGTCAAAGTTAAGACACGACAATGTAATATCTAGTATTATGTCAAAATTCGCCTTTATTTACCAATGAAAATGACAACGACACAAATAATTTCTAGTACATTTTCTAATACATTTAGCATACCCGCTTCTTCGCAAGCTTCCCCGTTGTACCCAGGCGGACACGTACAACGGTATCCGCGACGGACGGTCAGACAGGTTTGTCCATCGGGACATGGATCCGAGAGACAGGCGTCTACCTCATGTTCACAACGGTATCCTGTGAAACGTGTTGATGTTATAAGCTATATCTAAACAGCTATGAAAAGCACTGCGAATGATAAGTGTATATGATATATGTACAGATCTTACTAGATAAACGTATATGTATTTTACGTTTAAGTTTTGGACTCATGATTACGCCACGCCATGCCGATAAACAAATACCTTGTCACTTACCAACAGCCTAAACGTTAGCATAACTAAGTGACAGATTTGAAGAAAATTATTGTTTGATATATAAACTGTGATTTACCTCTGAACTCAGGCGGGCAATAGCATTTTTCCTCCAGCCTGCCGCGTACACACGTGCCATTATTCAAGCACACCAAATTCTTGCAGCTTTTATGCAGCTCACAGCTTTCCCCAATCCACCCATCGACACAATCACACCTCGCTGTTCCATCGCTGTTCAATTTGCAGACACCCCCGTTTTGACATTCACGTTGCAATTGACATGGGTCTTCCGTTTGGCACCGCGAACCCGAATAACCGTTCCAACATTGGCAGTACTGTGTCCCATTTGGGGCTCTTATACATACTCCGTTACCATTGCATTCTAGATCGGATATGGAGCAGGGAATTTCCTGCTCACACAAAATGCCTTGATATTCGGGTTTGCAATTACAGCGGAAGCTGTCTGCATTTATTCGCGTATTCCTCACACAATGCCCGTTATTCTGACACGGTTCGCTGGCACACGGATCATAGGATTGACAGTTTAATCCGTAATAACCGCTTTCACAATGGCACTCATATAAGCCGTCCCCGCGGCGAAAGCATTGTCCGTGAATGCAAGGATCGTTAGAGCATGGATTAGTGGAATCACAAAGGCGACCATAGCGCCCGGGTAAACACGTGCATTTGAAGTCACCACCGGGTAGGTTCAGGCAAGTACCATGATCACCACATGGTGAAGTTTGACACGAATCGGAATGCTCACAGTTGGTACCATGGTAACCATCATGGCAACGGCATTGATATTCACCTCCGCGCATATCTAGACACGCCCCTGAATGTTGACACGGGTTACTAGAACACGCATGGTAATATTGACAATCTCTTCCATAGTAACCCGTTCCACATTCACAGCTATACGTTCCGTTCCTGTGCGCCGTGCAATTTCCGGTTTGACACGGGTTATTCGCGCATGCATTGACGAACTGGCATTTATCTCCGAAGTGACCGGGATCGCAAATGCAATCATATGTCGTCACAGAAGTATTCCTGCATGTCGCTCCGTTTTGGCATACCGAAAGAAAACAGGGGTTGATATACTCGCAGTTTCGGCCGTAGTAGCCCGTTGCGCATGTGCATATATAGTCGATGTCTGATATGTTTCTGCAGACCGCGTTGTGTTCGCAAGGGTTCGCGGCGCAGAGGTTGGTGCGTTCGCAATGGTTGCCATAGTGCACCGTCTGCAATGAAATCAGTTTGTTGTTTATAGGAATTCAATAATAAAGTAGTTAACAAAGATGCCGTTGCTCGAAAATCAAACTTTTGAATCAATTCTTAAAAAAGAAACAAACACGAGAATCCTAGACGAAAATAATTATTATGCCGGATAATGTTTTAAGAAATACATATATTTGTATCCCATTTTGCGATTATTACATATACTCGTTTCACATAAGTTTTTATCCTGTAATATAATACAACCGTTTTGAAACACTCACATCACAGTTGCAGACATAGGTATTGTCTTCCTTTTCGATGCATTCACCGCCGCTCATACAAGGTCTCAGTGAACAAGGAGAATAATCGGTACAGTTGACGCCCGCCCAACCTTAATGGTAAAAAAGCAACATGAAGACAACATAAATAACTAAGTATATTGGAAAAATACTCTAAATCCTAACGAGTTAATTTATATAAGGTCGAATAATTCATCGGGTTTATTGGGATTAAATGATATTTTTTAAATAAGAGTTTTAAGTGTTAGAGTGCTATATTTTTTATGGCTCATTCAAATTACCGTTCATATAGCGTGCAGTTAAGATCAAAGACACAAGTTGTCTTGACAAAATGTATTGATGCTTCAAACCCCAATGTAAGTCAGCGTCGAAACTAATATTAACAGTGTAATTTGAAATGCCAACAAAACCTCGCGGTGCCGTCCAACAATAATTACATGTAATTTAGCATCAATGCTTCATCAATAAGAATGGAAGTCTAGTTTGAGCCTCAAGTAACTGATTGGATCCACTTAAATCGACTCAGTCGTCTAGACGCTTCTATTACATCTCGGTATAAGCTGGGACTACATTTAGATATAGATCACTAGATAAGATTTTAAAAAACTGCTGGCTGACTATAAAATTCCATTTAATAACAGCTTGCTATAATAGGTGTGATTTGACCTAGTGAGATTGGTTTACCATCGCAATGTGGGTGGGAAAATGTCATTATGTAGATTATTCATGGTATCCCTCATTCTATTGTGAATTCATTATGCCTTGAGCATATCGGGTATCTTGACATACTCAGGAGAAACTAATTTTGATATCGTTTTGCTAATAGGCTCATTCAAACTGACCTTTACTGATAATGCAAAATGTTCTATATACATGTATTTCAAGACAGATTGAAATCATGTTGAATACACGACAGTTTTTACAGTATTTTTTAATATGCAATTATAACCACTTTAGATCAATAGCTCGCCTCGTTCCCAGAAAATGTCATTGAACGTTTGAATGAATGAAATCCGTGTTTCATACCATTTCTTATTTTAACCGAGACTTTACCGGTAACGTCTTCCTGTCTATACACCTTATACATATACAAATAGTATACACTTACCCAGCTCACAGAGACAGTTATAACTGGACCCCGACGTATTATGACACACCACGGCATGTTCCCCACACGGCCTTAAGTAGTCACATAAGTTCATATTCTCGCACTTCCGGCCAAAACGACCACGTGGGCAGTCGCAGTAGAAATGGCCGTCGATGCTGTTGCAAATGCCGCCGAAGAGACAGGGGTCGTAGATGCACGGCTGGTACTGCTCGCAGTTAGAACCTGTTTATGATTAGAAAAGGATTGAACATTTCAAATGACCACGTGGGCAGTCGCAGTAGAAATGGCCGTCGATGCTGTTGCAAATGCCGCCGAAGAGACAGGGGTCGTAGATGCACGGCTGGTACTGCTCGCAGTTAGAACCTGTTTATGATTTTTAAATGATGAAACAATTGAGGGACCAGACTTTAAGGATTTGTTAATTGGGGGTTTGATTGAGCACGTCAAAAATGCCCATAGTAACACGTGCACATATAAGACAAATAGAATATCCTTACCTAGGTATCCATCCATACACGAGCACGTATACTCCGTATCACTCCTATTCCGACAACTCCCGCCATTGGCACAAGGGGACGAAAAGCACGGATCAACGTGCTCACAATGCCGTCCGAAATGACCATAGTAACACGTGCACTCATAAACGGATTCGGTCACATTCTGGCAAAAGCCGTCGTTTAGGCATGGGTGGGTTGAACATGGGTTGTAGTCTCGACACGTCTCGCCGTAGAAGCCCGGGGCGCATTGGCATTTGTAGTCGGTGGACGATATGTTGACGCATAGGCCTACGTTGGCACATTGAACCTATGGAGATAAGAAAATATGTGTATAGTAATATATATAGAAAAATATATGTTTTTTATATATATATTTGGCAAGGATTTTTCTTAATTTGGAGAAAAACATTTCAAAATCAGCACAGACGCGAGTATGTGAGGGGATTGATGTTTTTCTCATTTTTTATGAGATGGCGCGCGGTTCTCAATTTTGATACGATTTTGCGTTTGTGCTTATCGTCTATCGTTTACGTGTCAGGCGTTTGGCGTCGATTGGTTTGTATTTGTCCGTTTATCGTTAATGCGTGTGTGATGTTAGAAAGGCGCGCGACTGCATTTCCCTATTACCATCTAAATGTCTATGGCAATGTCTATATTGGTCATAAGTTAAGGAGCGGAACATAAAAATGACATGCATATCATGTTTATTGGTGTCTTTGTCCCATAATCATTTTGCTAAATGCCTGTGAGCAGAGCGGTTACAAGACTCGAAACCTCTTTGCTATATATATTGCTATAATTGTATATAAGCATCATTTTTAGAAACTTCCACCATAACATTACGCTAAATATGCTGCAAAATATGAAAACAGGATCTTCGTTAACGACAATAACCTATCAACTTTTTTTCAACACATCAATTTATTTTTATACCATTTTTACCATATCGTGTCAAGTGGATGTCCCATCTTCAGACGGGCAATTTGGATCATGTCGTGAGCTGAGAATCATTTTTCAAAGCAAAATACCCTTGGAAAAGGGTTGGCAAAAATGTCAGTATAGTAACCAGGGGTGTGTAACGAAACCTGTATATCACTTTTTTTTGCTTCTTTACTCATGTAAATTATGATTGCTCTATTCCAATAGATTCAAGAAACAATACGTTTCCATGGGTACTGCCAACTGAGTCTCAGAGAGTTTTCGTTGATATTCCCTTAAGTCTATTTCGCCATTATGAAGACATATTGCTGACATGTATCAAACATATTATGGACAATTGAGTTGACAGAAAAGAGGAAGCTTTTACTTAAAACAGGTGGGTTCCATAACATTTGCTAACATAAGCATCTCCAAGACTGGTTTGTCGGTTTTGGCAGTTTGTGATGTTCATGGAAATGTTTAATTTAATATATAATTCATAAAGGAAATCATAAAGGAAATGGTCGTTCTATATAAAAGAAATAGTTATTTTAAGGCTTACATACGACCATAGATATTTGTTTCCATGTAAACGATAATAACTGCTTGGGTAAATGAACGGTTAGGTACATAATGGCAGGGAGTATTTAGATGATAGTTGTCCAAAGATTCAAGACGTGCTTTGTATGGTCTCCTAATGATGAGAGGGCCCTACGGAATGGTCACAAATGGCAGCATCTTGTCCCAACGAAACGGTTAATTGTGCATCGAAAGTATTTGCGATTTGCTCCTTTGCATCCTTATTCATGACATTTGGCTAGATCATTGCTCCCTGCGATACAGTGCATATAGAATCGCGGTCTGCCCCCACTAGAAAATTCTTGTCCTTATTACTAAAAGTATAATTCCATATATTTTACTCAATTTAATTTTCTTTTTTGCTGTGATATTGAAGAGCGTTCTTAAAATAGAAAGAACAAATTGCATTTCAATCGCACATAAATGAACACTTTGTCAACAATTATTAGCATCAGATCCACCCATGAACATTTATGTGTCATGCCCCTTTTATTGCTCGACTAGTATGAATTTAGTCTTTACATGTTTCTGTAACCGTTGGCTTGTCTTCTATCAAGCTGTCGTTACTAAATTTCTGATATTTGATATATTTACCATAATGAACTTTTCTTTTATGTTTTAATCTACAGTCATTGCTTATCCACATTTAGGATGTTTTACTGCTGTTAATAGCCATCGGTTCAATCATAGCGTCAACGAAGCAGTCTATTTGAAAAACCAATTATTGCACAAGGTAACGGTAGCCTTAGCGCAGTAATTCGATTACATCTAGTGTAGCGCCCTTCCATCTAACCCAATTTGTTGGATTTTCTTCCAGGATGTCACTCGATCACATTGGTGAAGCAAAACCGGTAGTAAATAAAGTCAATATGTGTCCGGAAATAAAGAATAATCTTAAGAATTGATTCAGTTTAAGGTGATAACTCTCTAAAAGAGTACAGAATTTAAGGATAAAGGATTCAAATTGTGATTTCATATTCAATCTATAGATATAGAGTCTAGGTGTCTGTAATTTATCATGCAATTACCCTGTTGGTCAAGGCCGCTATTTCTACACCATGACGAAACGTTAGATCTAAACGATTTCTGTGCGCGGATATCCAGACTTCTAGGTCTTGATCAGCGCCTCTCATTTATTTACTACAAATATTGATGAAAATGTCCTTGCCCAGCAAATAGAATCCTCATAATAAATCACGATGAAGTCCTCGTAATAATTCACGATTTTGTTTACAAGGATGCTGACGACTTTTCGATGGCCAATTATGATCCATATCTCAAGCATTTCATTGAGTCTCTATCGCCCATTTCATCATTTGCCAATTATTGTCACCTTCCACAACAATGGATATTTATACATCCCATAAGACAGGGGCGCAAAGGGGGATTTAATGCGTTGACAGATAATTAGAAACGACGTGTCTTTAGTATCAACAGTACATCATCCGGGCAATAAAGAGTAAGATATTGACCTGCTGATAATGCCTGGCATATTGTTTCATCCTCAAATTGAACCTGTTTATATATTGTTACATACTATTTACCAAATAATTTCTTGTTTAAAACCGAGTTTCCACCATGTGAAGCAATTATTGTGATATACCAACTTTTGTCAAATCTACAATAATTAAACATCGCAAATCTCCCCCTGCATCAATAGGGTATGTACAAGTCCCATAGATATACAACGTTTCCATAGGGGGAATCGTATTGTAATGCATTGGCAGATAATTAGAAACGACGAGTCTTTGGCAACAAGAGTATGACCACGACATTCTTGTAGTATCCCCCACCTATTGATCTACGACAGACACAAATGATGCTCCTTAGTGGATGGGACACATAAGGAGGGTAAGGAGAAGGAGAAGGAGACGAAGAAAAGATCCCAACAACACATGCATGCAATTGTGGTTTTGAAAATATTGAAATTCAAGACTTCAGTTTTTGTAAAGAGAAGTATTTAGTATGACCAGGCCCTGGCGCGTTTAAGCAATTCGGCCAAGTTTTGACAATTTGAAGCTTGTTTTACCTTTTGTTTGATGATCTTTGCTAATTTCCCATCTTATCATTATTTTCATTGTTAATGTTAAAATTTCCTATAAGTTTAACAGTTTTTGGGCAGCTGAAAGTAGAAATATTTTCCACCGAAGCATGATCAATCTCAGACGGACATTGTGGCATTAAAAACTTATTTGCTACATGACTGATTGATCTAAGACGGGGTATTATAGCATCTCGTACAACAACAATGCGTCGGACGCGAGTTTTTAATGCAAAGCAATTATTGCTGGATAATTGTCACGACGAAAAACATGTTTCCATAGTCACGGATTTTTGCGAAGCTATGAAGCTTAACTCGACACCTCGAATAGGGGTAAAACGAATGCGTGATTGAGGGTCATGTACTTTTTCGCAGTACTTCTCTGTGATTGTTTCGACTGAAATATCATAATTAAACTTGCTTGAAACATGTTCAATATCATTAAGGAAGTATTAATGTACAGTTTAAACCACTCCCAATTTGACAACTGAAACGAATAAACGACTAAACGAATACGGATAAACGAATATACGAATACGCATAAACGAATCAACGAATGCGAATAAAGGAATGCTTATGGACAAACGAATGCTAACGAATAAACGAATGATTACGAATAAATGAATGATTACGAATAAACGAATGCTTACGAATAAATGAATGCTTACGAATAAACGAAAAACGAATAAACGAATGAACGAATAGGAATAAACGAATAAGCGAAAACGAAAAATGTTGCATACGATAGTCAATTTGGAAGTGCTTTTAACTGTAAGTTGCCCTGTGGAAACAACATATGACCTGAATCATATATCATTGGTATTTCTTGAAGGAGGCAGATAATTCATTTATCAGGCCAATCTGCCCTAAATATATTTCATACTTATTTATACAACAATTGGTTTGCCTCTACATGCAATTTTCACGAAATACATATAGAAAGTAAATCCAAATTTTGCGAACCTTTGCAAGGAATTGCTCATTCACCTTAATACCATAATATACTTTAAAAAGCTTACATTGACACAGGGATTGAACTCCTCACAGAATTCGCCATAATAGCCAGGTGGACAAAGACACGTAATGGAGCCCATTTCGAACTGCGCCGTGCCGTCATTCCGGCAGATTGAGGTGTATTCACAAATCCGCTTGCATCTATCGTCATTTGGTTCGCATTCACAATGCGATGAAATGGAGCGGGCTGGGCGCTGTAGGTTTTGGTTGGTGTTGTCGGGGCAGTTTTCTCCGAAACATGAGGCATCGTCTGAAAAAGAGATATGGAAGTGTGGTGTTAGTTTCTTGGAAGATACAATTATCTTATAGCTGGTCGATGTAAAGTGTTGATATGTTCTATGTTATGTTATGATGCTATAATGAAGATATTGTGAATTAATGATGTTATTACAGCGACTCTCAGCAACATATCATAACCAATCATTACTTATTCGCAGAATTCGTGGAATATCGTGACACATTGTTTTAGCTTACTTTCTGCAAGTGCGCTTCGCATTCTCATAGTTAAGATACATGTATTCACAGTTTATTAAACTATATATGTTATTTCGACGCGACATATTCTCTTGTTGTACAATATTTGGATGGCTATTACGTCCAGATAATATGACCAGTTCGGCCATTAGAAATTTACTCATTAGCTCAGTCTTTGAATTATCTGAGAGCACCATTTTGTATCTTGGACCTCAACCTCGAACCATAATCAGGATGACAATACTATTAAGTATGTTAAAACTTGCAATACAAGAATGATAACATTACTGTACGTACGACTTTAAATAAATGCTCATTAAGCCAAATTGTTTTTGCCTGCTAGATGTCATATGCAATTTCCATAAAGCTTTCTAAAAAGTGTTTCCTCTGGCATGTTAAAGATATTGGACACATTTTTGTGTCATTCATGATAAGCTCTGTACAGAATGAACTTTTCGCCGTTAAATTTTCGCGCCTAAATATTAACAATTTCAAAATACCATATGTAAACGATAGTTTTGAACTGTTTGTTGATTACTATATGAAACATTAATGTGTTGTTTATCATGTGTGAAAATTTGGTTGCATTATTTCTAATGGTTGCTTTGATATAGAACTTTAAGTAAAATTCGCGGCGATTTTCACAAATTATGCAATATCTATGCAACCATTAACTGTAATGCAACCAAACTTTTACACATGATTAACAACATAACAATGGTTTATTTACAAATAAACAAACAATATAGAACAATCTTTTACATATAAAATTGTCAAGTTTTCCATATTTTAGCGCGAAAATTTAACGGCGAAAATTTCATTCTGTACAGAGCTTTACCTAACTCTGACTAATGAAATCAAGAGGAACCATGTGTGCATTACGCATTGAAACCATTATGCGCATCCTAATGAAATTTCTTTAAGCAAAGTAATTTGAAACTTGAAAGAAGCTACTCCTTGAACCACATACCAGTTAGATTGGATGAAAATGCCATTCCAATGCAATATAGCTTGAAATGTGTATTTTTCAGTCGATGTGTAGGAGAACCATGTTGGGAGCCATGTTAGCATCGAAAAACCCTTAGATATACATTATATAACATGTAAAACAAATACTAAACAAGTAATTGAAAAGAGAGGAACCCATATATGTATATATAATGCATAAGCTTAAATAAATAAAATAAAATAAAATGTATACTTCGGGTTCGATATGTGACAGTTTTAACACCACAACATCCCTAATCATGTCTATTTATATCGAAACTGTTCAAAATGACCCATTTTCATTAAATCATGTTACAACCCAAATATTGTTATGCTACTCCAAACTCCTCTTCAACTTTGCCAACTATTCAAGCATTAAGATTAATTTTCGTGGTGACAAAAATAGGACATTCGGCGTTTCTGCTTACATAGTGCAAAAAGCCATCTAAATTCCTTTCTTCTCCGCTTACCATTTTTTTCACGGCACTGTTCAAACAGCGACTTCATCTATCGAACCGAAAGAACCAAGCCGGTTGTTCTGCGATGCCTTTGTTTTGATAAAGAAAATCACATTTATTTTGACTGAAAGCTAACACTGCTAATGTGGCATCCATGAGTCCGATGGGACGTCGGGCGCCGTTAACTCATTTATGTGATTGGGTGAGGTTGGCTGCTGCCTCGAGGATTCAGTGCGACCTCACGTTATGAATTGTCATGGTCATGATTGGCAACAATATGCTTTTTATTGTGATGTTTTATGTGGCTGATTGCAGGTTCCGGTGTTCCGGCTATGAAGACGTGTTTAATTCTTGACAGGCTTTATTGGATTTTATGCTTTATATTGCGTTCTTTAAGCGGTTGATTGTAGTTTCCGGCTGTGATTTATTGTTCTAATGGAGCTTGTCCGGATTTTTATATAATTGTGAAACATAATATGATGAGAATTGGGCAGCTGTTTTGGTGGAACCGTCCGGATATCTAATACCATGAAATGGAACTGTGCATATAAACATATCTGGTGTTCCACATTAGGGGTTTTCGAAACTGAAAGTTTAATGACGGAAGAAACCAAGCATTCGCCAAGCAGTTTTTGTTATTTAGTTCCATTGCAATTTCTGACTTATCTATGGTGCTTTTGCTCAAATAGCGAAATACACAGAAACTAGACCCATGCAGGTAGGGCATTTATGACGCTATATCTGTGCAAAACATAAAATCACACACGTGGGGTGTAAGATCGTTTAACGAGGGTATGACCCACGTTATACGTACGTAAAATTAATATTAAATTTACGTACGTAATTTAACGAGGTTCCAACGATCGTTTGACGATCGCATTACCCACGTTAGACGTACGTAAAATTAGTGCTATAAATTTACGTACGTAATTTTACGAGGTATAGATTTTCGACCACGTGTTTAGAGGTAGAATGGGCATTTGGTTGGTGAAACATGTTTTTCTCAATATTATGCTTTAATTGTGATTTTGTTTAGTGTTTTTTTTTTTAAATATTCGCAATCAAGTTGATGATCTCTATAATTCTGTTGTTGAGCTTATAAGCATCGCTACAGATGTATATTTGTTTGAGTTGCAAACGGTTTTTATATGTTGCAAATGTTGACAAATAGGATTTGGGGTTTCGTCTACCACTTAGAATACGCAAGTTTGGTATATGAGTAAATATTGAGTCCATTATCTTGTCAGGGGTTGCCCGCTTTTACAACCTGCATGGTAACCCGTAGGCAATAAATAAGTCAATGTTAGTGTATTAATATACATGTAATAACAAAATAATACTAATTATTAATCATAAAACGGGACAATCTTTATTGGAATCGTTATCGATTTTATTCATTTTGAAATTATTGTTGTTCGGGATATATCAGGTAACTTGATACTGATTTGAATCTTGTAACTTATTTTATATGAATACGTTAGAATAAACATAATATTTATTCAAAACATATTCAGAACTAATTCATTCTATTATTAGAAATATGTAGAAGGACGGAAAGAAGAATTCTAAAGTTATATTTTAAAAGCCCCCGCCCCCGGCCATACAGAAACAATACTTTTTTGTAAATTAATTTATATTATACGACATTTCATCACAAGATTCCTAGTTCTACAACCTCGAAAAGTTATCTACATCGTCTACGTAAATATGTTAAGAATACGTACGAAAATCTAACCTCGTGTTCGTAAAACTATTTTTGGCACAGATATAGCGTCATAGGCATTCAACTCATATATCAAAACGAGGCTGACTATCATCGGGATGAAATTCCATGCAATCATAATAAAGCGAACCCCATGCAGCATTTCCATGCGGATTCTTATGAAGATAGATAATTGGCTAATGCGCATTTGATGTCTGGTTTTACTTCTGTTTCATTTGACTTATGGCCACACACAGGCTGCAAATTGCTTCTAAATGGCGAGAATCAGCTACCTTGACCGGAACCCTAATTGCTCATAGTCACTTGAAAAGGAACCGCAGGACATATCGCGTGATTTGAAAGGGGTTCCATACAAAAAAAAATGAGTTACTCAATACAGTTTTGTTATGCCCTGACATTTGAATTTGAACATAAGTGACTTTCGACTCTGGGTCTACACGTATGTCATATAACAACATCGCACCTTTATAAAAAGATAAGCAATTATTTGTTGTGAGGAACCCGAACGAAATTTGAGACGTGATAAAACATATGTGTGTAGTCGTTGAAGACTATTTATTCAATAGAGCAAAGTTCCACAGAGTAACTTTGAGCATGGAACTTTTGACTTGAAAAGGGAACACAGCACATAGCGCATGTTTTCAATACCCTAATCTTTGGTGGGTCCACCCAATTCAGCAAAGCAAGTTCCAACCACATGGCATCAGAGCGTGGCGTCGAGATGATGCGTAAGGTCTTTTATTACATGTTGGAAATCGAAATATAAAGAAAATTATAGAAATGGCACTGGAGGGCAATACAATGCTGTATCGGCACTCTCCAATTACAATAAATGAAAACCACACTAAAATGGCACGATAATTGCTTTTATTGACATGTAATAAACAGAATACAACACACAGAAGCCGAGTTATTGACACTCAGACGTGCATTACAGATGCCCTCAGCCTCCGGCTTCGAGCATCTGAAATGCCCATCTTCGTGCCAATAACTTCCATATGTACGGACTCTTCATGATGTATTTTCAATATATGAACGTTTTACATACGTCATTTTACGTCCCAACGCCGATTGAACGGCATTCATATGCCCGATTTCGTTGCCACGAATACATAATGACCCTATTTTGGCGTCGAAGAATCGCAACACGATTTTAATGAATAGCCAAACCATTCGTCCTCTTCATGTCCAGTGACGTCTTATCGAGTGGGTATATGATATTGATAACTTGCGTTCGAAACTATTTGCATTACCTGCCTTTTGGGAAGAATCAGTCACAAATCGAGAATTAAAAATATGGAATAATCAGGTAGTAATTCAGATTTATAAAAAAATAACATAATTTCATAACACCCTTTCCTTCATTATATCAATATTTTGTATAGATATGCCTACACATGTGTACATACCAACCATAACTCCTTTTTGCATAAAGTTTCTAAAACCAGGTCATTCACTAATGAAGCCGGAGATATTCAGGAAAAATTGCTTAATTTGGACAATCAAGCCAGCCTGGTCGCTACTTGTTTTTCAGGACATCACTATCACAGGATTCCTAATTGCAAACTGTTCTTTGTAATTTGATTTTATTGAAAGACAATTGCTTCAAGCTACCGCTGACTTTCTGGGCTATTGGTCTCAGACAAGCCAATCCTGAAATCGAGATTATTCACGATAAAGATACCGACCTAATTTCACTAATTTTTCTCTTTTTCGAATCTGTTAGTACTGCATTTATCTTTTAGTTTCTAAAGAATTTAAACATATGTAAACAATCAACAAAATATACAAAACGTAGAGTCTATGTGTTGCTCATACATTTTTCTATGCAATATATATGAATTCCATTCCGTTCAATATATATAGGTGCAGATACTTCCGGTCAACCATTCTTTTTTTTAAGGAACATCTCAGTCTGAACAACATTATTTAGAACTTCCTTTATCTTACAAGATTTGAACGAAATGGCTATAAGATGTGATTAAACCCCACCCAGCTGATGTCTATAAATTGAGGGTCACTATACGTCATCATTAGCTCCCACAAAAATTACGTTTGCTGCACTTAAAGTGATTGATAAATGTAATTTCCATGGTCTCTATTGACATTAAAGCCAGGGCGATATTGGAGCCCTTTTGGTACTATTATTTGAGCCTTAGGCGGGCCCTAACAATAACAGATTAATGAAAAGCCTAATTTCGTGTTTGTTTTCATCCTAAGTGCGATATATATGTGGAATGTCCAATTCGGAAAGGCTTTGATTCAGGGTGCGCATAGGAACCCAGACATTGCTCTTGGGGGAAGGAACGAATGACGTCATACGTATGAGCCTTCAATGTTCAACTGGATTTCGCAGGTTGATGCTCTACTGGTTATGTCAAGTTTGATAGTTGATAGTTGAAACATCATCTAAAATGGCATTAAATGTCCTAGAATGAGTTGTATAGTAACCGTAGCCTGTACTTTTTTTTGCAATAATGATTAATATAAATGAAATACAATATGCAAATTGAACGTATAAATGCTATATACACTTTTTTGGCAGTTGTAGTTTCAAATGTTATTTTAGGATTTGTTTTGATTGTTTTAATATTTGGATGATTATGTATGCATATATTTTGAGATCCTTTATCTCATGTATTAATTGCCTGGACTAAATGCAAAGCGCTTAGAATTTTAATAGAAAAGCATAATATACCCTTAATAAATAAATGCACCACTCAAATGGAACCGATCAGCCCTGCTGATATATCCACAACCTTGCTCTTATCGGAAATCGGGAGATGAAGGTGAGATATCGAGAACAATGAGGAAGCTGCAAACCCTGCACTCACACCCTGTTATTCTTTATAACAAAATATGAAATCAGGTTGAATGCATGGAAACAAAAAGTGTTGGTGAGCCAGGGTATACTATGTTTTATGTAAACCCTTTATCGTTTCGTACAAAGAGTACATATTTAAAGTTCCATCCATTCATAATTCGGTGATATTTCGCTTGAACTTTTGTTGCTTAAACTGCTTTAAAACATTCATGCTAAATATCAGATTTCGGAAATGATGAAAAAAGGGGCATGGCATTTGTTTTTAGAAACTAATTTAACGGGGAATTCCACAAAAAAAACCCCGATTAGATCATGAAAGGCACTTTATGAGCAGTAGTAGAAGCTTTTGACTAAATCATACTTTTTGTATTGCTCAAACAATATTCATATGACTTATATTAATGTATAACATATACAGATATACTCAGCATATCACCTTTAAACAGCCATGTTGCTGGCATTAACCTTATCTATTTCGTATACAATATGGATATGTATATGATATAGTCTATAACGGCCTGGCCACATTGGCAGCTTTTTCTATCTTATTTACCGTAGCAAAGCCAATGCATGTATTCCTTTTGAGAAACCAAAAACTCAACTTGCTTTTAAAGAGGTTTAAAGAACAGAATCGCCAAGTTTTGTGATCCCCTTTGTATTTTTAAGTGTTTCATTCATCAACCATACAACCAACCTTGTTGCTTATATCTATTTAATTTAGGGAAATTGTTGCAGACACATTGAGTTTAGTTTTTCGTTTTATTCTTATCAAGGGCTTCTCACTCGCTACTGGCATTCTACCGCCTCTCCCGCCAAATCGAATTACATACGTTTTTGCCCGTTTGAAAGGAATAGTAATGAGGTAATTTCGTTGGACGGCGTGTTGCTGTATAGTCTACACCGGTTTTGAGGAAAAAA
>LQRL01063675.1:14051-27297 GCA_001703475.1 Hydroides elegans | reverse complement strand
ATGGTACACTTCAAGTGGATTTCAGTCCAGAGCTTGTCGCTTCTCGTTTCGAGACAATATTTTGCTAAAATTCTTCTGCCTGGTGTGTTGCTCGTTTAAACATGCTACACAGTTGATTGTGACGTAACAAATTACGGAGTTATTGCAATCACCAAAAACGTCAGATACCTTGAGTTCAACAGAGAAAGAGTTCATCCCTTAAAACGTGCATAAAACTGATTTGGTTCGTTATAATTAATCGAAATAATAAAAAAAGGCATGTAATAAAATAATACTTCATGTTTGGAGGGCCATACGTTGATTGCTGGACCCTCGGGCACGGTTCCCCTTGCCCTCGGGTCCAGCAATCAACGTATGGCCCTCAAAACATGAAGTATTATTATATAACTAGCTGTTTTTGGGGAGCAGAAAATGTATAAGAGCAGTTATTCCGTTTCCGGTTCATTTACTAATTTCGTCGGTAGTTATCACATTTTCATAGAAGTTAAAAAATATACATAATTCAGAAATATTTTAATTGGTAGATTATACAACTAGAGGCGAACGACGCTTGAACAGTTCGGACTTTGTTCCTTCTTCTTTTCTTTAAGGAGAGTCCGAAACTTAAAGGTAATTTACTTTTCCATGCCGGAAAACAGTGCCGAATCACAATCCGAATCTGCATCTACATGTACCACCCCAGGTCGGATTCGAATCCAGGACTTTTAGGTCGCTAGGCGACCGCTTTACCACAACGCAACGGCTTTTTAAGATAAATCTCAATGTAGCGTACGCTTAACCATAACGCAACGGCTTTTTAAGATAAATCTCAATGTAGCGTACGCTGTACCACAAAGCAACGACTTTTTAAGATTAATCTCAATGTAGCGTACGCTTTACCACAAAACAACGACTTTTTAAGATAAATCTCAATGTAGCGTACGTTCCCATCGAACATGTGCGTTCGAGCAACATGGCGTTTGGACATTGTCAATTGGTTATATATGATTATTTTTAGACGTCATCAAACGTCTTCGTATTGATACGTTTCTAATGTTTTATATACGGAATCATTTTGAAAAAAAACTATTAAAACTCACAAATTTAAAAGCATATGTTACCACGCCATACATGTAAGTCGAAACGAATGGTTATAATCGCCCTATATCTACACGTCGCGACCATTTTTTCGTCAAAGGCATTTTTCTGGATTGACATAATTACATCCGATCCATAAAAATCGAGAAATAGTCTATGTCATGAAAAGCGTTGCGATCTGATATAACTGATAATTATGAAGCGGATTCAGATAACATCCAAATTATCAATGTATGTATTTTTATGTAATTACGGTTCTATTGGTGTTATTGGTTGAAGGTTTCCTGAATTGCATTATTTGAGTTATATAACAAATATGATATACAGGAGTATAAGGAAGGTTATTATTCAATAAATTGCTTGTGGTGTATATTATTGAATGCTTTGTTCTCCTTGCTTAGGTTTAAGAATCCATACAAGTGTGACCTTAAATTATGATCAGGAGTACCCAACGGTCCATTTTTGAAATAGTGTCTCATTTTACTGAATTTGGCCTGGAATGAATTCTAAACTACTTAAAACCTGATAATTATTTGAATTTATCGAATGGGTTTATTCTTAATTTGCCAGCAAGGAACACAACAAATATCGTGCCAGCAACTTTGCACAAATTTGCCAGCAGAATAAAACATTGATATACAGAAGTGTTAATTTTGCTCATAGTTTGAAAAAGTATATTTTGGACTTTGTTATGTAAAGGTGCAAGTGCATCACAGTAATATTGCTATGCTTAAACTCGATTTTATTATAAACCAACAACGTTATAGGCAATTAGAGACATATTTATAACTTGGGATTTATTTGTATAAAATGCCAGGAAATACGAAATATTCGAAATACAATATTTTATCTATTCTGTTCTGTGAAAATGCCAGCAAGATAGATATTTGAAAAGAATAGATATTTCACAGAATAAATCGCTGGGTACTCCTGTATGATGTAAAAATAAGCTAATAAACTTGGTGTTCAAAATATAAGTGACTTATAGTAAAGTATAAAATCATAAAATATAATTATGAATTATAGAATTATTCAAAATCATATTTTATCAGTTTCATTTATAAAAGAAATATATCTTTCGTACTTCATGACAAAATTAGTCATTTGATATAAAAATATGTATCGTAATTGAACTTTGTCGAAAATTAAGAGTATGTTTTATTAGATTGTTTTTATTTTGATAACAATGCATAAACAGACAGCTGATCAAATGGATGAATTTCAATTTGTTAGATTTAGAGATACAAAATAAAATACAATAAAATGTAATAAATTGAATACAATTGACTCGAATGAAATTATGATTTGTGCGTTTATTTTCAATAATCAAATCAAATAATTAAATTACATGAGCCAAATATAAATGTTTTTGCCTATATCATTATATTTTTGTCCTATATTATTGATAGTATTGACACATTTTTGTAATCTTATGACATTTTCAAATGCACAAATACAAGCAAATGCAACCTCGTTTTAATGGATGTTTAGAAGCTTGGTCCCAACGCATCCAATTGCAAATAAACCAGCAATAGAAACCAGTTATTGCTTAGAACAACGATATGAAAACAAACCCTCTCGCAATTTTCGCAAAAGGAATGAGCTGCTGTAACGCTATATAACCAGGCATAGGAGATGAAGAAATAGCATTTAGGTTTCAAATTGTCCGCATTTAGGTAAGTTATTGTAAAAAGTGAAATTATCTAACCAAGCTGATTCCATTTTTATAACATGAAAACCTAATCAATTTAAGGTGTTAAAGTAGACGGATGGGACATTCGTTTCTATTTTGATTTAGGACAACGTTTTAAACCAATCTTCTCTTTAGAATTCAAGTCATTAACAATTGAAAAAGAACAGCTTACCTACAGGATTATGTGAACCTAGTTTATAATTATATTGAACTTGTAATGTATAACGTTTTCAAGAAAAAAAAATTCTAACTACTTCTTTTGCATAACATTTATTGTTACTGATAACCTCAATGCTACGGGATATAATAAACCTTTGATTAACAGTGTTAAGAATCAAGTTATTAGTATTTGAAGGAACATATTGAATTCATAATCGCCTTTTCAGTGTAATAAACTTAAACAAGGCTAAGGAAGAACGGAAAGGGTCATTTAAGTTGTAGATAAATATGGGTCTTATCATTTTTCAATGACAACAAAATATGTCTTAAATGCATACACCTAAAACAGTATGACAAAAGGGACCGCAAAAGTGAGAAGACATTATTTTGTTGCAGCCATATGACACGTTGGATAACTCATAATCGTTGAAAAAATCATAACATTTTTGGTATGAATAGTAATCATAACAATATTTTGGTGTGAATAGTAGTCTAAACTGTGTGAAGCATTGGTATTGATTCCCGAAAAAATATATATATATAATTAAATCAAATAAAAAAAAACCAACATGGCAACGATAATCTGATCTCACTAGCACAATGGATACAACACCATGGTTACCATCAACGTCACTATGGATACTTCTACTGCTGGACCTCGTTACCCTGGCAACCACAAGAAACTTTCATATGGGCGTCTTGCTCCCTTTTACGGGAAATCGACCCCTGGGTCACCTGACCGCTGGAGCTGTAACGATGGCTGTGGATTTGCTGAATTCAGATCCAGAGTTAAGTGAGGTAAGCATAAGACATTTTAAAAACTGTTTAATTTATATTCAGATATAGAAAATGCATGAATTCTTACATTATAATTAACAATTACAATGGCTGTGGATTTGCTTAATTCGGATCCAGAGTTAAGTGAGGTAGGAATATGCTAGTTTCTTTTGCTTTATCTAGCTGTTTGTCTTTAGATTGAATACTGAAAACGCATGATTAAAAACTAATGAGTGGTTACGATGGCTGTGGATTTGCTTAATTCGGATCCAGTGTTAAGTGAGGTAAGTTAAGAAAGTGTTATTTTCTAGTTTATTTGTTTAATAATAGAGCAATTTTCAAATTCAAAACAGTCATGTTCAAGTCGGACATTTTCATCTTTAAAGAAAACACCATTCAATTTAAATTGGAAACAAATCGTTGGTATAACCTGAATATATGATAACAAGTAAAACAAAAAGGCTATTTTGATAATAAGATTATCTTGTTTTTTTTTGTTTAAAACAGGCGGCTAAAATTCGAAGCGTTATAATAAAGAATGAAAAAGCAAAATACATTTCGAACCGCACTTTAAGAGGCGAATACATTTTTACCAATTATCATGTTAACAATATGATTCAACAAAATCTATGCATACAGTTATTATAGATTATACAATAATCCTTAGATTCCTAATCTACATACATAAATTTACCTTCAACAATAATAAACAATAATGTTTCACACCCTTGCGGCAAAGTTCAGATGATTATAGGGTGATAACACTACATTCATCTAATGGATTATTCGCGTGTTCGCACATAAAACCCCAAAATTACGGAAGTCGTAAAACAGGGTCCTTCTCCATCCTGTCCTCATTATTTGGAGATGACGCTTTTTATAAAAAAAAAAGAATAACAAAGAACGGATTTTCAATAAAAACTTTTTATTATGAATACTGTTTCATATTAATTGAAACGAATCGGAAATGATGCTCGACACAATTCAATGTATTTTTTATTCAAATTTCTAAAATCATTTCAAAGTTAACGCTTTTCAATGTTCAATTTTTGGAGGCCATTCATTTACCGATCTTGCACCGATCACAGAGCCGAATGAACAAAGATACCTCGCAATTCGCGTGTTCGCACATAAAACCCCGAAATTACGGAAGTCATAAAATACAGGGGCCTTCTCCATCCTGACCTCATTATAAGAAGATGACGCTTAAACTAAAATAGTAAACAAAGGACTGATTTGCGAGTAAAAGCCTTGCAGTATGAAAACGTTTTTATATTATTATTGATCAGAATATATCAATTTATATTTGCAAGTGATTTTTAGATAAAAAATCTCGGAAAGCACCATTAAATTCACTGTTTTTTTATTTGCTGGTTTAATAAAGCTGCGTCTGAACAATGGCAAGTCGCATCATTTACATTAATAGTCCGGTCTCTTATGGCACAACATAGGGTTTCGTGTGCACTGCTTGTTAAATCTTTAAACTATACATTTTCTAAAAGCTTAATATGTTGACATTTCAAAAACCAATGTTGTCATTTTTTATTCCAATGTTTACATATAAAAAAAAATACGATGGCCCATAAGTGGAGTGTATATGTTAACATGCCATTTTGATTTCGCAGTACATATTGATAAATTTACAGTATTGGGTAAATTACGGTTCTAGCTCTTATTACAGTTAAAACGAAAATATGAAATTATACTATTTTTCCATTTTTGTACCAAAAATATGCTACGAAGGCCGAAAATGCCCATGTTTATTCAATTATAAACGTATATTTGCATATTGCAATAATATGAATATATGTTGGCTGAAAACATCATGTTATTTGCTTATGCATTATCATTATTAAAGTGGCAGACTCGATATTTGATAAAAGCAGTAAAATCGTACTTAAAAATTTGTTTTGTTATCAGGAATTCTTGAGGTAGTAGATCGAATCGCTGTCTAGTCGGAATCGGGTTCTGTGTAAATTGCTTGTTTATCTACCAATCATCTAAAAAGGCAGTTGTTGTCACAATGTTTTAATGAGTACACTTTCAACAATTGATTATATAAAATATTACGATGGACCATAAGTGAAGTTTGCATAATATTATCCCTAGTGTCTTCGACTATTAACTTAAAACGGCTACCTCTTTACTTCCTGTTTATTTATAGCTTACCGTTTTTTTGGCTGAATATAACTGCTAATATATCATACCACTATATTATATTCCGTCCAGCGGTCATGAGCTTCAATCGCAATCTGTCTTGGAGAGTACTTCTTGCCTTTTCGAAGGTGAGACCCGTCCATTACGTGATATTGTCACTCGATCGTAATCTTGGTCGCCCTCTTCCGCACTTGCCCTCGACTATGCAATTCAACGGACCATTCATCCCTTTACTTCGGGTGCATCATGATATGCCCAAAAATGACAGCTTTCTGCTCTGTACAGTGGCCTTTAGATACCGGGGATCCGATTATGAGATAAGCAATGTCCAGGTAATTCGTAGACTATTAACTCATTACGGCTACCTATTTCATTTTTAATGGCTTACCATTTTGTGGCTTTATATAACTACGAATGGGTTATTCGTTTAGGCTACACTACATAATATTTCGTTCAGTGGTCAGGATCCTGCATCTTATTCTGCATTTAAGATTATCCGGGCCTTTTCGAAAGTTACACCCGTCCATTACGTGATATTGTCACTCCATTGTAATATAGGTCGCCCTCCTTCCGCCCTTGCTCTCGACTATACCATTGAACGGATCCCTTGGCATCAAAATTGGGTCTCATGATATGCCAAAAAAAGACAGCTTTCTGCTCTATACAGTGACATTTAGGTACCGGCAATACGACTCTGTGATACGCAATGTCTAGCAGATCTCCTCTTCACTCTTCTAATGAATGAGAGCAGTAGGCGCGGGCGAAAAAATATTATTTACTCGAATCTTAAGAAAGTCAGTTATCTCATGAGTAAATTATATTTTTTCGAGGTTAATTTTACACCCGCCAGCCAGATGAGTGACTTAAAATCCACACTCGCCAATCGAAAATTTCACTCGCCATAGCGCATTTACACCCCTGCAAACTAAAGTCAATTTAGTCTTAAGATATCAATTTAATGAAACAAATATCAGGTTTCCATTTTCCATAATGCAACATTTCGGGTACCCGAACCGAAATTTGAGTTCGGGTACCCGAAGCGATTGTCGGGTACCCGACTACCCGAGATACCCGACGCAGCCCTAAATCTAATTTTGTCTATTCCTATTTTATCTAGAGCTTTTAAACTTTTCAGTCGATATTTTATCGTTTCCGGGGCCTTTCAATGTCGTTGCCTGGGAAAACTATTGCATTTTGTCGTTAAGCTAATAAGTATACAACATTTGGAATGACTCAACAAAATATGTTTATTTGCAGCAGCATTTTTAAGTTTAAAAGTTTCCCATAGTTCATTTACTAAAACAAATATATCGACAACCTATTTTTCAGGCAGTCGTGGTTTCAAATTGTTAGAACAGACAAGACAATGTGAAAATCCAAATGTTTAACCCCATACACAAGACCACTATTTTTATGGACTTTTTGTGCAAACTTTGATTTTGAGGCTATTGTCAATTTGCAAAAATAATCAAAATATTTTCATTTAAGTATTTTTTGTTATCTTAAGGCATTTCTTTAGCATCAAATAAACTCAAACCAATATATAGCCATGTATAACCAAAAAAGACAACAATATTCAGAAAAATGCACTTATCGGCCATCATAACATAAATAAAATGCTGAAAACATTCAGATTATTAATGATCTAAAAAAATTATGTTCAATCTGCTATTTAAAGCCCCTATATAGACTGACAACATCGCAACAAATCGCTCCAGTGCAACATCCATACATTGGAATATATAGGTAAATAGAGACTATATATAAATCTCTAATCGGCCATCGTAATTTATTGATAAGGCCATTAAAAGCTAATATAATCGGAATATTTCCATTTTTTATCATCTAAAGACATCACTTAAGCATCAAATGAAACCCAATATATAAATAGTTATTTCATCCTAAATAAGAAAAATAATCAGAAAAATCACTTGTCGGCCATCATAAAAGGAATAAAATGCAATAAAATGTCAACAATTTTGTTGATTTGAATTATTTTGTGGTAAATCTTGTGATCTTAAGCCCTATATATAATATAAATTTCGCAACTGATCGTTCTTGTGCAATACACATGCTTTCGACCATATATTGAAATCCCTTATCGGCCATCGTAATTTTGAGATGAAAATCGTAAAAATAAAAAATGACAACATTGTTTTTCGAACTCAGCATCTAAAAGTCATCTAGAAAATGTATGTTTTCAAGATTTAACATGCAATGCACACGGATCGGCATAAGAGACCTGACTATTAACTAGTGTGTGTTCTTTTTTTTTAATTTTATATTTTTTGAACGAGGAACAGCACTATTGTAGCAAACAACAATTTGGTTCTTACGATAACCTCTTCTATTTTATTTCTTTCTAGTTGCGTGCCGGTGACCATACGTTTACATTCGCCTGGCGCGATACCGAAAGCCGAATGAACAAGGGTTTATCGCAGTTTGTGGACATGTGGGCACAGAGCAAAGGCGTCAATACACATGATGCTCAAGTCGGAGCCAATATAAGTCATGTGACGGCAATCGACGCATTTATTGGTGAGTTTTTAAGGTCATATGTTTCTAAAGGGCAATAATCGGCTAATATCGCATCCTATCGGCTCTCCTATGTTTAATGCAATTGGAAGTTATTTGATTTTTAACTGTAAAATGAATTACAATGGATCGCACAATAAACCAGGTGCGGCGAGTTTTCATGGGTAAGATATATTTTATTCAATTGAACCTAGAAGTGAGAATCGGTTACGGTCATATGAAAAGCATCATAAATAAACTTTAAACTTCAATTTAAAGAAAACTTCTTTACCAATATATCTGAAAATTTGATCGAGTCTAGGTATGTTATTAGACAATAAAAAGTTAAATTTACAGAACGTTTCTATCAAGAATAACTCTTTGAGCAACAATAACACGAAACATGGCGACGTTTGAATTGAGAATCTATTGCGGTCAGTCTTAATAATACTACCATACTACTAGTACGATAGTACGTATACATAGATTTTATTGATAACTTGTCATCCTCAATAATCATGATAGATATAATCTATGTATTAGCTAGGCTTATAGGTCTAATGGTGTACTGTCATTGAGACTGACCGCAATAGATTCTCAATTTGAACGAAAAATATTTTCAAACTTTATTGCTCAATGATTTATTTTTCAATGGAATGATTTGCAAATTTAAAGTTATATTGGCCAATAGCATACCTAGATTCAATACAATTTTCAGATATATCGATATAGCAGTTCTTTTTAAATTGAGGTTTAAAGTTTATTTATGATGCTTTTCATATGACCGCAACCGATTCTCACGTCTATGGACCTATTTGATGTACCCTTTATTTCTAAACCGCCCATTGAATTAACGATCATGTAACTTCTTACATTATCATTATGACATCTCATGACCTCTATCATTTCATAGTTTATATAAGATGTATATTCGTCACGTGCTATTTAACGAACCTGTCAACAGAAAAATAAGTAATTAACATGACCTATCTAATGCTTATCACAAAAACAGTTGACTTCAAATCAAATCCCGAGTAAGCCCCTCTACAGTACCTATTGTCCACCCTCTTTTATTGATATTATGGTATTAAAATAAAGAAAGTGACTGTATAATAACAGCACCACCTCTATGTTTGATCCATGATTCTTGCACATTTGATAAACAACATTTGGCAGAATTAAAGGTCATTATACTCAGCAATACGTAAATACTGTAGAAGGAGACTACATGTATATCAAATTGTTTATGCGACAGATGTATATAAGACGTTGTCGAAATGATGCTTGATACACCATGGTCATTATAAGAATTATTTTACTCAAAAGAAAAAATGTTTTCGACTCGTGTGTTTTCCTCATGGTGTACTGGTTCAAAATTCTTCGGATCCGTCCCTAGTGATATCGCAAGATTTAATCAGGTGACACTACCTCTACGTCATAATGCCGTATATTTCTTAAAGGGATGTATCCCGATTTAGCTTATATCTACAACATGTGGATGTAAAAAAGGAATATTTTTACGGTTTTTGAAACGTCTTGATGCCACGCATTTCCAACGGGTATATCCCGATTTGGCGTATTCTTATAACATATGTGAATACGAAGAAAGCTCAAAGAAAGAGTATCTTTACGGCTTTTGATACGGACTGATTAGAAGCATTACTGGCTAATGATCAATTACGATGCAATGGTTTGATCGCAACACAAAGCCACACGGAAACTTTGGCTTTTATATGGGAAAAGCCGGTGGGTTTTGGTTGAGAAAACTACGTTAGTATGTAATTCCACTGAACAATGTATCTTAGATGACTGTTTTGTGTATTTGTAATATGCATAATATTTACCCCTTAAAATGTATCATTTTTCATTTTAAAAAATCCTCCAAAATCACGCCGTTACGTTTTGGGTCCACCTTATTTTATATGTTTATTCCTAGTGTGGTGTAAAATATTTATGGTATAATTTATGGATTTTCACAGAAAATATTCATTGCGTGTATCCACTCACCATGGATATACAATCCGTAAACAGACTTGTTAAGTTGTGCTCAATTATCGTTATTTTTTTGTGAATGTTGACTATCAAAACAAAAACGAAATTTGTTCATACATGTTAATATTATCTATGATGTATTTACATTTTACGCAAAGAAGTGGGACAAAGCGACACCAATGCATGCAGCATGTGTAACAATGAAAATGACATTGTATCTCAAACTTTTGTTTATTTTTGAAAACCTATTCTCAAATCGAGTAGACACGATGCTATACCTTATTTGAGTGCAGATTCATTTTTTATAAAACGAATAACATCAACCATATGTTTTATAATGCTTCCTTTTCTAATGGCATGCATCCATTAGATATAAAATGCATTACTTCCTAGAACTTTGATTAATGCATTTACTGATCTAGAAAGCTGGAGGCATTTTTATTCTAACGTCATAAAACTCAATCATCATTTCTGCATGAATCTAAGATTTCATGAATATAAATCGGTGATAGCCCAGTGGCAAATAATGATGAAACAGTAGGCTTTGTTTAGCATTTATTTAATATCCAGGTTATTGTAATATGTGAAAGTTCACGTGTATAGTCATGTGAGCTCAATGATGTAATTTTAAGCATATCTCAAAATGTAAAGAATATGAAAATAGTTCTAAATTATATGGTTATCGTTTAAACTTAGATTTCCATTCCAATCTTATTTTTACCCTAAATGAAGGTTATCCTTATTTCAATTATTTATAATATTTATGTGAACAAATCATGTGTAATCAAAATAAAATTAGATTCTGAAACAAAACGTCTATATTTACACGACCTATACCAACATTTGCTAATCTTAACATTCGTTGCGAATTTAAAATAATATTTAACACAATAGTTAATATACTCTCATATGTAAAGAACATAATGTTGATTATATATACAACTACTGAATATAACCACAAAGTGTTCATTTATATAGCCACAATGTTATATAATCATAGGAAATAACCACATTCTTATTGTTAAATAACCACGTTGCTTATATAACCACAGGTCCGGCAATCGACGACATTTGCGAACCAGCGGCAATCCTAGCGGCTGAATGGGGAATCCCTTTGATCTCGTATGGGTGTAGTAGCAGTCTACTGTCTAACAAGGTGAGCAGAGTCTATAGAAAGTAGATAACAGGCTATGAATGGAAAGGGGTGATCGATTGACACATTGGTAGATACTTAAATGTCGAGCTAGTTGATGGTTTATTTTAAGTTTAACTACACTTTTCTTCACCAAACCCTCTCCTACCACGCAAAATTAAATTTTCGATCAGTAGTTTTTAAATAGTCGTGTTTAAAAAATGAAACTGTGTATGTTTTGCTTAAGGCAAAATCATGTTTAGATTTACGATTCATGGCTAAATATATTTAGTGATTCAACAATCGCAGAGAATCAGCCTAATGAATATACTTTCATATACATTTAATGTTTTTATTCATGGTTCTTACTTAGTGATTACTAGTAACTATGTCTGTAATATCAATAGAAATTTACTTGCGTCTTAATCTGTCTTTGAACTAGTTTTGTAAGACCAGCTGAGTCGTCTTAGCTAGATTGACCAATCTGCACTCTCTTAGTCGAGGTCTAAAATTACTGTGTTTCCTCTTTGAGTTTCGTGACTGGCCTGTTACATTCGAATCTTTGACTTGTTAATGATAACTCAAGTTTGAGTAATGAGTAGACGTTTGGCGCACTAATGCTATGGTTTCTGAGTCGTCAGGTTAGCATTTGATTTCGGTTTTTGTTTGTATTGCTTTTAGATTTTCTTAGGTAAATAAGTAGGTCAAGCGTAGGATGATAATGATTTGAGTAGGTATTTTGCTCGTTCATGCAATGGGTACATTCACGCATGGGTAGCTCTGAATCGGGGCCAAACATTCTAGTCAAATGTTTTAGGCAAAACTGGTTGCTTCATTTATTATTTTCATTTGCAATTGCATTTTATTTAGATCTTCTACCTTAAAAAAAAACATGATATATATCATAATTGCCAGCGGACTAGAATCAAAAGTAACTACTACTTAATTGTTAATATGCATTGCATTCAATAATAAGTCCTTATTTCCATACCTTTAAACAAAGACTAACCAGGATTCAAATCCATTTACAAGATAAATGATTGATCACCCTGTTCTCATATGGAAACGTGGTTAAAATCAGGTGCAACTCTATTTGCCTGGTTTCTTAAACACAATCGAACGTAGTGGCAAATACAGGATTTATTTTCAAGCTTCAGGATTGCACCAATTTGTTTTGTTTATTTTTAAACTCTCAGCCTTTTATAAAGGTCAGATAGGTAAATTGATTATATTGCCAGCACTCAATAACTGATCGCCAAATTATCATTTATATAAGGATTGGCAAGTGGCCAAAGGATGAAAAAACCATGATGAAATCGATTTTAGAGCATCATTTAAACATTTCACCTGGATCTATAATCATATGATATCTTGCAATATATTTTAGCGAAACATTTTAAGTAGACTTAACACATTGTTGCACGGAGCCCTTCAATTGTTATTTCTTGAGAAACGTGGAATTACTCATAACTCATTTTCTGTAAGGATTATCATATTTATATTTTGAGAGACTTACCTTACACAAAACACTTAATAATATGTTTACACGAACAACCCATGTTTTTCGAAGTATTTCTTATGGGAAACTGAAAATCGCACGTTTCGTTCGGTAAGGCTCGGCGCATATCCGCGCTTCCAATTAGGAAATCATGAAGAAACATGGTTTCTTAGGGGAAAAAACCCAAGAACACTCTATTTATGAGTGAAGTGCCCAATTATTACCTCCAATGAAACTCAGATGCAAG
>LQRL01063675.1:0-10034 GCA_001703475.1 Hydroides elegans | reverse complement strand
ATTGTGATACTGCTAACTCCTCTCTACTGGGAGATGAGCTGCACATTTGTTTATGTTTTATATTTCAATAATTGTTAAACCTTTGCTCGTGCTACATCCCATGTAGTTGGCAGGCTCTAATGCTCAAGTGTGTTTTTGACAAATACGATGCAGCGACCTATTTACCTCTCTGGAATCTTGTAGACAATTATCTATATTATCGATTTGATTTGTTAGATTTTTATTTTATGTTTTTAGGACAAGTTCTCCACTTTCGCTCGTTGCGTACATCATCCCCGTACAACTGGTTGGCTCCATTGCTCAAGCACGTTTTCCGACAAAAACTATCGGCTATCGCATGCATGTAGAATTCTAACCGCTTGTTTTCATTGCTTTTACTTGTTTATATCTCTGGTTCTTAATTCTCAATCAGGACAAGTTTTCTACTTTTGCTCGCACAACTTCCCCTTACAACTGGCTTGCCCCAATGCTCAAGCGCGTTTTCGACAAATACGATTGGCAGCGTGTTATGCTCGTTCAGAGTTCACATCACGTGTGGCAAGTCACCACCAGTGACCTTCAGGTAAGTCGGTAAAAGTCATATGCATAAATATATCAGGTCAAGGCCATATATACCATTTTAAATAGATATTATCTCTTTGCTGATATTTGTATGGGATTTCATGTACTTAATAAATACATTAATTTACGACTTATTGATAGGCCAAATATTGTATGAATTTCGAACAGTGAATCGGTTTTAGATCTTGACTTTCTTTTACCCAACATTATTTAGGGCATGTTCACACGGGAGGCCTTTTTCGATTTGTATCCAATACGGAACCGTGTCCAATACAGTTTTTACAGGGAACTTAAAATTACGTTCCTTGTCTTGTGTACCGCTAGAAAAATGAGTCTAAAGGGGTTCCCGTGGGGCCAGACCCATGTATGTGTCAGCCTCAAATCTTTAGTTTGTGACCATTCTTCACAGGACTACCTAATCAACCATGGCATCGACGCTCGCATCACTCCTTTCTTTGAAACCGATTTAGAGGAGCAACCGAATAAGTACGACAAGCATCATTACGAGACGATGCGACGGATTAAGGAAGAAGCCAGAAGTATGTATTGAAGTCAATTAGTGCTATTTCACTATTTAATGATAACTTATTAATATAGAAAAATGTGAAAATATAATATTTGACAAAAAAATGCAATAGCACCATAAGGGGAGACGAATCAAAGCATAAGCTAGAAGTATGTATAAGGAGGATCAATGCAATATAGACGCACACGTTTATAATTTTTCATTGCAAACTCATAGACGATAAATGCCTAAACCATAAGTGCTGAGCGCATTAACGATAAACGCATTCGCAATAGGCACACTATCATAAAACGATAAACGCTTAAACGCATAAACCGTAAAGTGTAAGTGCTTGAACGCAAACGCACAAACGCTATGGAGAATGTGATGAGGAGCGCATGCTAGACTAGTATATGTCAAATCTTATTAAACATGTTTTGTAAAGAAACACTGTAATATTTTCATGTTCATTAAGTACACAGACAGCTTCAAATTATGATTTACAATTTGTGATGTCAGGCCTTAGTGCTCAAAAAGAAACAACACACTTTTGATGATTCGCTACTCAATCTTACAGATAAAAATATGTATCTTAGTTTTTCGGTTACTTCACAATTAAAAGTAATTGTTTATATGAAATTCAACACGACAAAGGTAAATTTCCTCTTAGTGGTAAAGAGGTTTTCATTTTGCTATGCAACGTTGGCGTGCCGGACATGTTAGTTTTGAACTTTTTTATAAGCAACTTATTATATGATAAATCTAAGAAATTCCATTCATTCATTTAAAGTATTCGTGTTGTTATGAGATACCGCGACGCGTGGGACAACGGGATGATGACATAGAGTACGCCGTTATTACTGTCGACCGCCTATTTACAAAAAAAACGTATATTCAATTATAGGGATAAAAAACGACTGTGAGTTTGTATAGCTGATTTAGAGCGAAGAAGAAGTTATTATAACATGATGGAATTATGTTTTCCTCTATTTTCTTTAAAGCTCGAGCATTGGATTAATAGTCATTAAAGAACGATACACAGTATTCAATATGCAAATTAGGAGAGGCTAATAAGCGTGACTCATTTTGAGCGAATACTGCAGCACAGTTCCCGCATATTTTCTCCATACAAGTATTCAAACAAAACGTCATAAAAAAACTATTTTCATGACTAATTGTTCAGAATGTTCTTATACAGTTCGAATCTTAATGTATTTATGTACTACTTTCAACTGTTATAATAACGATAAAGCACTCCTGTTCTTCGCTCTTAATCAGCCATACAAACTCACAGTCGTGTTTATCCCTATATTACAAACCGAACGCCGAAGGCGTGAGTTTTGTAATAGTTTCTTCTAAGCTCTAAATTAGCTATACAAACGAACAGGAGTGTTTTATCGCTATTATAACAGTTGAAAGTATTGCATAAATACATTAAGATTCGAACTGTATAAAAAAATTCCGAACAATTAGTCATGATAATTACTTTTTATGACGTTTTGTTTGAATACTTGTGTGGAGCCAGTATGCAGAAACTGTACTGCAGTATTCGCTCAAAATGAGTCACGCTTATTAGCCTCTCCTCATTTGCATAATGAATATTGTGTGCCGGTGTTCTATTGCAGAATAGAAATGTTTCAAATTTGAAAGGAAATATAGGGAAACAATATCGCATCATATTATAATATAAAATAGTGTATTTACTTTGTTTTTCTATACAGTTTTCGTGTTGCTGTGCGATACTGCGGACGTGCGTGACTTTATGCTGAACGCGTGGGACAACGGGATGATGAACGGAGAGTATGCGTTTATTACCATCGACCTACTGCTCGCATCTCGGTCAGTATCAAGTTTAAGTTATGTAAATTTTCCAGGATAGTGAATTGAAAGAGCAAAAAAATGTATTTGGTTCGGTGTCAAAGCACACGCCAAAATATCCCACTTAAAATAGATAATATGTTAAGCATTCCATTTCAGAGCCTTTCCATGTTGATAATACACATTTTAAACAAGTTACTTAATGCAAACTATCAACAACTAATTAATCTAGGCTGACCCAATACAATTAGTATTTATCCGCATTAAATCATGCTACTTCGGTATGTGTATTTATATATTTCGTTATTTGTATTTATATATATTTGCCTCCTAACAATTCGATTTGATTTCATTCGAAACAAACTTCACTGGATTTGAATAGCTATGGGTATGATTGAATGTGACTTTTACTCAGAATGATTGGTGGATCTCTTCTTTCGAAAATGTCTTTCTTTTTTTGGAATAAAGCGCGACTATGCCTGATATGTGAGATAGTCCATGAAGAACGTATCTTGCCTTTGATAAATCATATATTAGTAATATTATTACGTTGATATAATCTTGACTATAGACAGAAGATTGAACAAAAAAAAATAAACGTATATAATCACTTCATGTTAATCATTCAAAAGAAATAATTGAAACTGCAAAGTTTAATTGTATGCGATGATAATAATAATTGTTCCTAGAAATATCGAATGTATGCATGATTTGTTTGGATAACTCTACAATGATATTTCTCAACTCGCATTTCTCTATGTCACTTTTAGAATGCATAAGCTGTATTTTATATTTTGCGCGCGCCTTTACGTATGGTGCGTATTGCCACTGATGCAATATATAAACTTATATATGATCATATTCAATAGTCATTAACATTATTCAATATCGAGGATTTATGCGTAAAACATGTTAAATTACGAACGAGCTGTTCAATGATATATGAAACTAGATCTACATTTAAAGTAAAACAGTTTATACATGTAAGTTTAGGTTATTTCAAAACATATTGAATTGATTTTAATGTCATGCCATCAGATACGGTGTGAACACATGGCGCGGTGACGATGGGAGGGACGATGATGCCGAGCGGGCTTTCGAAGGTCAGTGATATGCATTTTTGTATTTTTGAAAGACTTGGCTACATTAGATATTACATACACATCTCTTATCGTGTCGTCCAATGCATCCTGAACCGAAAGCTCGAACTGTCTTATTTAACCACAAAGAAATTTTTGTAGCTTGTCATCAATGGTATATTGAAGAGGGGCACTCAACGGTTTATTCGGGTAAATGTTTATTCTTGTAGCATCTCTGCCTTGCTTGCAATTTTTTTCAGAACAGAACAAAGTTTTTTTTCGCAACGATTAATTTACTCATGGATTATGTTTGTAAGAACATAAACCAATGCATCTATTTTATAATTTAGACTATGTTAACGAATCTGTGAAAGACTAACCTCATATACATTTGATTTCTTAAAATCTTTATTCTGGTAGGAGATTATGAATTTGCTTGCAATACCTTTTCTCGGTTTCTTGCTTAGAACTTCAGAATAAACATTTTAATGAATATAAGAAAAAATAAATTGTTGGTGGCCCTCGATTGAAGACACAGAAAAAGAGCCATTTCAAAACGCAAAAGGTTCTTTGTTCATTGATAGATTAATTTTGTAATGATATTCTTAGACTATATGTGTGTATGTTGATACTGCATGAATGTAATGATCATTCATTAAAAAAAACACTTTTTACGACTCTCTCTCTCTCTCTACTGTCCGTTGCAGGTATCCTGGACATCTCGAAACATGAGCCAGAAACGACGAGTTACAACGCGTTTGTCAGCGACGTTCGAGAATATACAGCAATGGAGCCATTCAATTTTCGTATGGGAGACGACGAAACGGTAAGATTGGATCGTCAATTATAAAACTAGTAACACATGTGGTTTTAAGGACAGATAAACCCAAGGGTCAAACATTCAAAATGGTTTACTAAAATGATTAAACGTTACTGTTGTGATGATCTACGTTTATTCGGTTTACTAAAACATACGTTTTAACATCCCGTTCCATTCGACAGGTGTGGTTAAGGGTAGAACGGCGTTTACCGCCTCAGGGAAGGGTCCTGTGCTTAAACGAAATATGGTTTTAGAACAAACATAATATAACAGGTTTTTTTTGTTTACAAAATATGCAAGTATTTCTTGTAATTCTATTACCAAATTACAGTATTGCTGTTGAAAAATGTAAACGGTATGACCAATAAATAGCAAAGTGTAATTTTCATTATATATTTTGTTACATAAAGCAATTACGTCTAATGCATTTAATATCCTGAGCACACATGCAACACGCACTTTAGTCAAAGGGCAAAATATTTTAAGGACCGATATATCACTCGTATTTTTAATTATATAATTATAACAATTATATATATTGCTTATGATTGATGTCCTTCAAGCATGATAGATCAATTATCTATCTTAAGAGCACGATATCGATAAAATGATGATAGATGAAAATGAGTAAATCGCTGTGTACATGTTAGATTCATGTAAGTAAGTGAATAATCATTCCAAACAATTATGTTCATTATAGTGAATACCTCAACAGTATTTTGAGTTAATCGCAAACATGAGTTCGTCATGCATGTGCTCATTAACTATATCCACTTACTTTATCCATAAGTTAATAATACATATATATTCAATAAGGCGCACTGTTGCCGGTTGACGCTTATTTGTGTGTTTTTGGGGCGATTTTTCATCACTAAAATGAAAAAAAAATCCGGAAGCAGTGTTTACAAGTTGCTCCTCATGTGTATTCGCCCTTAGACGAAGTTTACGTCTACAGTGTGGCCCTAAACCCGAGTCTGAGCAAAATAAAGCAAATATTCAAATATTCAAAATCTTCTGTATTCATTAATGAATTTCATCAAAATTCGATATAGATGACAACTTTTACGGTTGACACTGTCAGACTCAAGCTTGAGCAGGTAAACACATTTCGTCTCTAATAAACCTGTCAAAAAATGAAACTTATATTTTTTCAAACTATATTTTGTTCAACTTTTTCGATTCGTGCAACAATTAAATTGTTGCACGAATGCATATGTTTTGTCATTTGGTAACATAAATATCAAGTTTGAGCATTATTGTTGCTTTAAAAGTGCCCACAATGTGCCAAAGTATGGACCCGGGGTACGCAAAATTCCGTTCAGAACCAATGATCGTTCCCGTTTTGTGTCTTAGATTCATCAAAATGAATTTTTATCTTCGATATTTTGACGAAAAGGTAATTTTAACTGCTATTCGTTATTAAAATTAACAATTATAGGACCTGGTCCACCATATATTCGCTCACGTTAAACGCGCCATGCGCCTGGTTTTCGATAATATCGTTCTGACGGTTTCGTGTAAAATTCCTTATTTCTCTGCAGTATAATTATATTTCTATTCGTTTTGGATGATTAAAAAATGATTTGTAATAAATTGATAATTGATCATCAGACTTTTAAGAAATTTCGATACACACAGTTTTAAATACGAAAATTCTAAAGAATTAAGCCTAGCACTTCAAGCACACAATGCATGACTGGACATCGATTCTGCGTGGAATTTTGCATACCCTAACTCACGTTTTTTCAGAGTCAGAGTCTAGGCCAATCAGAGTCTAAGCCAAAACCGCAAATCATTTTTTCAAAACTCTATCAAAACGTTGGGAATTACATATTTTTATGATTTGAATCCGTAGTCAGTCTATGGAATGTGAAGAGGGATATCTACTTTAAGAGCCATCATGTGCTTATACGACATTCATTAATTACCGGAATTGTTTGTGTGTGTTTTATTTACAGGTCGACCCTCATGCTCACGCGCTCTTTGACGCCGTGTATGTCTACGGCGTGGCTCTAAACCAGAGTCTGAGCGAAGGTGTTGAGCCCAGTGACTCCAGGGAGATTGCGAAGAGAATATTCAATCGGACCTACATGGATAGTAAGTATATTGGAATTAATAATAAAGAAACACGTTATCAGAATATTTAATGAAAATGCAATTTGTGGTTGGTGTTTAATGCTCGAGGGTGTCGAATATATGACCGCATCCTGTTTGAATATTACTTAGCAACACCTTGTAAAAATTCATTCAGAAAATAGTTCGGGATGCAATACACTTTGTTATGCCCACGGGTAATTATTATGTCTGAGGTGTGATCTTAAACCAGAGTTTGGTTGAAGGTGTCGCTGCCAGTGACTGAGAAATCACTGAGAAATCGCGAAACGGATATTCAATCGGACATACATGGATAGTAAGTACCATACGGTAGTAAACATCGCAAGTTATTCATCAAATTATATATTTAGCACATGTGTTTAGGTTATGGTTCAAGGGAAAATCCCCTACCCATGGCTAAAATTCCCCATCCCTGCGACTTAATTATAGCAATGTTTAAGGTCATTTAGAATGTAAATGTTGCAATTTACGTTAAATTCATATGCATGTTCATTCATATCCAGTATTTAGACTACACATATTTTCACAGACGACTATACTATTCTTCATATAATATATATCGACTGTTTTCATATAAATCATGAAAACATGAGTTTTGAAGCACAATTTATTACTTATCTCATGATTGTCAAAACTAACATCCCATTCGAACTGTGCTGTATGACCTCACATAAAGAGTATATACATGTATTTGTGACAATATTACATCGTTGTCGCTATGACCGACAAAAATGTTTCATAGACAAGAATGATTCCTATTCAAGGGGTTATGGAGCGGTCATACTCACCTGCAATCACTGTAAAATTCTAAGAAAAAAATGTGCAATATATACATCTCGAATAAACTAATATGATGTCGAATACTGACAGAAATGAATAAACTGATAGTATAATATTTATGAATTGGCAATTTATGTATCATCCATGAGCAAAATTGTATAATGAGATATCTCCGAGTTTGTAATGGTATTTCCATCAACATATATGGGTAAAATTAGACAATGAGCTAAATATCAAAATAACGATGACAATTTTAACAATGTTGCAATCACGCGTAGAAATATTCAGGACTGACATATGAGTTATTAAGTCAAAATATTATTAGTCTAATGTAGCTCATACCCCCAAAGTCGTTAGCTTGGCACCTCTTGACCATTCTCCACATCCAACCTTTTATTGTTGTGACAAGTATTAATGGTCACAGCACATGGGGTATGCCACTAACCAACCAACCAACCTTAAATGAGCAAAATGCTTTTCAATTAAATCGAGATAAAATCAGGACCCCTTATGTGCTTACATGGTCAGTTCGTGCTTATAATTATGGCGTTTACTGTATTATGGCGTTTATGGTGGAATACATTATGGTGGACACGTTTACTTCATAAATACGTCGCGTGGAGTCTATTAACGAACTTTGGGTCTAGTGGTCAACGATATAAAACGTGACAATATTAACACTATTAAAGTTGACAGCGAAATGAGCAATTAAAGTACTCAACTGAAGTCCGGCACCGCTTAACAGTGACAACAATAATATAATGATGCATGACTCTAGTTGAGAGCTGTA
Source organism: Hydroides elegans (assembly GCA_001703475.1). Classification (NCBI taxonomy): domain Eukaryota; kingdom Metazoa; phylum Annelida; class Polychaeta; order Sabellida; family Serpulidae; genus Hydroides; species Hydroides elegans. The sequence continues at coordinate 1,566 of LQRL01063675.1, read as the reverse complement.
GTTTCAATTAAATGGCGAATAAATTGTCTCTCGATTAATCTGGTCATGCGAGCTGACCGCATGAAATTATTCATAATTGTATGGCAATTTGTTGGTTGATGGATGGAAAGGTGTGAGTCATACTGAGCAAATAGCTTCAATTCCATGACTTAAGGCGCGTTCACGCAAACAAAAAAATATCCTTATTTTTTTGCGTGAACAGAGGGCATATATTGCTATGTTTTTATGCAAAAGTGGCTTTCGATAATATCGTGTTTCGTGTTTTTTTCGGGCGTTTTCGTTTGCGTGAACGCGGCCTTATTAGAGATATTTTTGAGATAAATTTGGTCATGTGACTGGTTTGCCATATGAGATCCGTTGTTGCCTAGTGTACCAGTGGTTGAAGAATATACTAGGTGTGTTCGGAGATAGAAGTTTCATATTGAGATTTATCTCGTTAGTTTATATACGCGGACCTACGCATGAACTGCTGAAACAGAAGGTGGGATGAACCCATAATTTGATAATTTTGATTAAGTCACATCCTTTGTACATTCGATGTGCGCTTTTTGGGATTTTGATACGTTGAATCTGCAACCCATGTTTGCATATTCGATCCACATGTAGGTCACTATATATACTCCACGTATTTCTTTTATACATTGTCACCAAACTTCAAAGCATCTTCTTGTCCTACATTATGTGTCAAATGGTGGGTTTCTGATCAAACTTTCAAGCGTGTTTTAAGCGTTGTTTCAAGCTGGTATTATCCAAGCTAAAATTTGGGTTGCAGGCTTGTTCTTATGGGAGTTTGACATTGTAAAGTTTGGTGTTTGCCAGAAAATTACTTTGGGTTGCTGATCAACGTTTCGGGTCGGTGTTCTGCAAGCATTGCTCAAGCGTCACTTAACACCTCGTTAGCACTTTTTGATTGGACATTGCCGAAAGCAAATAAACAAATAAGTACATATTATGGCCCTTTCGCTATTATTTATACTTGAGAATAAAGCGCATCTGATCTGTTTATATTGTTTGGATTTCGATATCATTGAAAACAATCAGTCCTAAACAATGTGTTAAATATTTCGAAAGGCATACTAATGTAAAGATGATGTCTATCACTTTCCAATATCTTCACATCGGAATCCCAAAATATCTCAATGACGATAAGGCATCCATTATCAATATAATGCCATATTGAGGTTTCTGTGGTGGTACGTAAGGGTAATGGTTAGTTTTGAAAATATATATATGAAATATGTCTGGATCTCAGGCATGCTTTCTGACTTTTGTTCTTACTATACTTGGTACGCATCTTTACTCATCACGTTTACGTCAATGCGACGCGGAGTCGAGGTCGGCTTCATGGAGTACATGTACGTAAAATCTACATCAGCATTTGCGACCATTTTTCCTCGTCAGAAAGCCCACCCCTCCATGTAGCGTCAAGTTACATCGTAGCCATAAACTACGTATCAGCAATGTCGAATTCCGACGTCAACATTACGTCAAACTTTCAACGTAATTTTTACTTCATTAATGTATATTTTTATGATGCTATTTTAAGAAAATGTGAGGGAGGGGAGG
>LQRL01063642.1:0-10072 GCA_001703475.1 Hydroides elegans | reverse complement strand
ATCGATCGAGATGAAACCTTGACGAGGCACGACTTCAGACATTGGTTTATATATTTATAAAATTTCATAGCTCTAACCCAATTACTTCATACAAAACTCGAATGCACAAAGTGCCTAGAATATGAAAAAAAGTTTTAAAAATCGACCATTTTTAAAGTGCTCCAGAATCAACAATTTTCAATCGATCGAGGTGAAACCTTGACGAGGCACAACTTCAGACCTTGGTTTATACGTGTGTGAAATTTCAAAACTCTAACTTAATTTCTTCATACCTAACTCGCGTGCACAAACTACCCTATGTCAAGGGGGACGGACGGACAGACGGACAGACAGACAGACAGACGGACGGACGGACAGACAGACGGACAAGCTCAACCCCATATCCCTCCGTTTCACGGGGGATAATTAAGTACCAGGTATTTTTTTCATAGCTTACAATACTAATATTAAATTTTAATTATCATCAATTTAATGTAACCCTCGATCATGTCTATATTCCTTTCCCTGGTTTGAATTGACCACAGAGTCTACTTACTGTTTGGGTACGAGTTCGAATCGCATCTTCTTGAGGTTGGGGTCCTCTTGCAGCGTGGCCATGGCGACGGGGAAGGAGGCCTCGAAGTCGAAGTGGAACTGCACGCCCGCCGGCGGGTTGCGCATGAAGTTGCGTTGGTCCTGTAAAAACATATATAAATCGATTTGAAATATTGTTTATCTGGTGTATAACGATACTTCCAGCTAATGCTAGGCGAATATATTGCATATAAATTCATACCGTAGGTTGGTGATCAATATGTTATAGCATGGTTACCAACCGAAGTAGGTCTCGATTTACATGTATGTAGTAGAATGAAATCTGATTGCTAGGGATGTTTGATGAAGTTGTCAAAGTAGAGTTGTCAAAGTAGAGTAAGTCCATAATGTAAATATATCAATTTAAATATTACAGGAAAGCGTTTTAACAACGAACTTTGAGATTTCTATTTATGGATGCAAGAATGATTTTTGATGCAACAAGGTGACCAGTCTCCAGACAGTTTCGAACTCCCTGATTTTCCCTGATCCAAGATTGAACCTGGTTCAATTTAAGATGGTATCTAATTACAAAACACACATTGTTTTAGTTAATATCCAAGCTCCGATGGCGCGAGCCAAGATGTTAAAGATGTTTCAACAATATTCGAGCGCCGGCGGCGCAAGTGAGATTTGTTTAGAATTATTTTTGAAATATCAAATAAATAAAATAACGAAATTCCTTGATTTTTCCCTGATTTGTTTAAAGGTCCTTTTTCTCTGGTTTTCTCTTATTTGGAAACGGAATTTTGATATTCTTTGATTCTACCTGATTTTCCCTGACCATGGTCACCCTAATAAGATAACGGTTCTATTACTTAAAAAAAATATTAAAGTTATTATTTATGATATCTATCAGAGTCATTTACTCAAAAACAAATTTGGATTTGATAATTTCATCGATAAAAAAGTCACAAGATTTTTCCCTTAAGGTGTGTTTGGAAATGATTATTGGTAGCGCGAAGGTGTGAGAAAAGAGGTCGAAAATCCTTCATGATCTTTGGCTGTTTGTCCATAACAATGAACCCCTTTCATCTTTAAAGAGTAAGTTAAGCAATTAACAGTTGTTCTTCCAAAACGAAATGTTTACATAGCAAGGTGAATGGATTGAAAAATATGTTAAATTTGGTTACTTTCCTTTTCAATTATTTACCTCTCTTCTAGGTCTAAACGGAGTTGTATACAAAAAAAAAGAATTGTGCTAATCATAAATATTTCCTCGTTTTTCCTGATTTATAATGAAATTCCCCGATATTTCCCTGATTATCTTCAAAAATTGTCTTTGATTTTTCCTGATCTGTAAAAAGGAATTTTTAAATTCCTCGATTCTCCCTTATTTTCCCTGACGCTGGTCACCCTGTTTAATCATATGTCTACCAGTTTCCCTTGAATATCAGGTGATGAATGTTTGATGGATTTATTCTGCAGAAAAAAAATGATGGTAATGACGGACCGGTTTCAAAAGAATTATGTTCAAAGCATGAAAGTTTTGTTAATAATGGTTCTTGGATCCGGTTTTATTATTATGAGGTAAACCTTTTGTAGCAAAATAGCACACAAGTTATATCATTTTGATACCATAGAGTACATATATATATGATTGCATTTTATAATGGAGAACCTTTTTTTGCTGAAATAAATATAAATTAGGTTATATGTTCAAGAAAATGTTTGTAGAATGTTTTTAGTAATAAATCGCTGAATAACACGAAGTTTTATCAGGAAATGATTGATACATTGTAGGATAAGACAAATTATATATTTGCATGAATGTTTTTTTTTTTTTTTTAGAAGCTATTGATTTTCCATTATGATTCTTTTGTAAATCCCCTTCATGTCATGTTTCATGCAGCGAAGTAGGAGAAATCGATGGCCAATGCATTAAAAGTCTAGTCACACGAGAGAAAGTAAAATACAGAAAGAAAAATATGAACGCTCTTTATGATAAGATATGACCGATATCTGAGGGGTCAAATGTGGTAATATGAAAAATTGTACAACTTGATCACAATTTTAGGTTAGGGATGTATTTGTGAGAAATTGGTACAAATGTAGTATTTTTTTTCGCTAGATTTACTGTTTTCCATACCAATTTAGCAACTTGGGTAAGAAATTCCACTGGGCTGGTTGCCGCGCCCTTATACAATATGATATCGCTGATTTAATCAAAATGGTAGAGACCCAGTGAAAAGGCAATATAGCAACATTCCAAGGTAACGTTTGTCAAACAAATCACAAGATATCTTTTATGTTTTGTAAACAATATTTCACCCTTGAGAAAGGTTTATTTCTAACACCATTCTGGATATTTTTTACTTGATTGGTCCCATTTTCCAGTCGGTCGCTTTGGCAGAGTGGCGGGATTGTGTGGCGTTGTGCTACTTAAGCGTCGTTGTTGACAATCAACAGCACCCAGAAAGCCCTTATACGATCTATTTGATAAGCAAAGACCTTGGGGCTTATTCGGTAATCAGAAATATTGGCTTCGCATAAATAAAAGGCCATGTGGATTTATCGCTTATTGACTTCAAGATACTTGCTTAACCGTGCCTATTTGTCGTGTGTCAATTTATAGAATATGTTCGATATATTTGCCGACTAGGATAGATGACACAGCATTGTATAAGTTTTCTTATCACAAATAACATATATTTATGATTATATATGTACAAATATATAAACATGAATACTCTAGGATATCAAAGGATACATGTAAGAACAAAAATACATTGTAAACTCGTCGAAAATTTATAACTTGTATGAAATATGCAATTCGGACGTGAAATCCGTTTACTGGATAAAACATATATTAATATAAATAGTAACATAACAAAATTATTTGATACCTATCTATGTGGAATTTATCAAGATTATATGTGAGTTATATTTTGATGTAGTCTGGATATTCTATTTAGGATAATTAATTACTCTCCAAAAACAGTTCACAATGGGTAAAGGTGGTGCCTATGAGAATTCGGGAGGGGACCGACTGGGACTCAACAACGAATACCTCCAGGGCCTCGACTACCTGCGCACTCAGACGGCCAACATCGAGTCTGAAATGGATAAGATTAAACGCGAGTTCTACGGCAGCGACACGAACGACGAGGACAAGTACGAAGCCTACATAAAAGGGGTCAACGACAAGCTCTTGCATTGCAACAACCGCATGCGCAAAGTGGGAAACAGCCTTGTCGTCATCGACGGGCAAATGAAACTCGTGGGACTTCTCAATAAGATGCGCGCGCTTCCGGAAGTCGATAGTTCTGACACGGACGCCATTAGTTCGCTGACCGCCTTTTGGGAGAACCTCAAAAACAGCGTGGACGCTATCAAGGCGGTACTGCTCAGGTATAGGTCGAACGTGTTTAAACGCCTCAAGACAATGTGTGTGAGTTACCAGGAGAACAGCTTCGGTAAGGACATCGCGCTCACAAAGGCATACACAGAGCAGGTCTCCACGATGGAGGGCGAAATAAGCCAAGTGATGGCGTTGACTGAACGGCTCCTTAAAAGCTTTGAAAATGTTGTGAGTCAGGACTGTTTTACTAACACCAGTTTCTCCGACCGCATATTAGTGAGCTGCGATCGGAAGGCCTTTCCTATTCTCCGCGTATTTCCCGACTTAACGGAGAAGCTGAATCGATGCTGCAGTGTGGCTAGTCAGTGGATCGACAAGGACGAAACGTATGTGCACGACATTCATAATCACATCCGTGAAACGCGATCGCAGGCCAAGCAAAAGGAGAGCGATCTCCGGTCGCAACTTGAGCGTCAGAATGAACTGCAAAAAACGGTGGAGGATGCGTTTAATTTGTTCAAAACCAATAAAGGCAAACTGGGGAAATTAGAATCCGAACTCAAAGTGTTAGAAGAGCAAATCGGACAATACGACTCCGATAAAAAGTACAAGGCGGAAGAAAAGAAGCAAAAGGAAGGAATAGTTGGTTTCCTTGAAATAAGCATATCTCAGACTAAGAAGAACTACACTTTACAGCTTAAACGTTCCCGTTTAATGAGACAATTACGAGAACTAGAGGAAAGTTTGAAAGCGATAGAGGATGAGTTAAAATCGATGCAGGACGAACTTAAAGAAAAAAGTGACAAAAAAGAACTGGTTTCAAAACGAGTGGAACAAAGTAATGACTCATACCAAACACTTAAAACTGATTTGGATAAATTCAATAAGAAAATTGAACTGTTAGGCGAGGAAGTAAGTGAACTCACCGATTCCCTCACTCATTTAGAGAGCATCGAGACGTTTAAAACTAGTCCTGAAAAGGTCGATGATTTTTACGACAAACCGTCCCAAGTTCAATTAGCGCCTTCTTTAAAAGAAAAGATCATGGCGAAAAAGAAGCGGAAATTAAATGCGGTCAACAAACGATTTTTGAAAAAATAAATAGATAGTTTTATGTCGTTTCATTTTTGGAAACATATACAAGTCTACTTGATGTACCGAAAGAAATGACGAAAAACGGAATTTTTGGCCAATGACTTCATACATTCTTTGGTTACGAACTGCTCTCTGTGACACGTGAATGCATGGTGATTTTCTTGTCTTTCTCTCTAGAAATGGAACTATGTCAAAGCCATTGAGCCACATTGCCAAATAAAGAATTTTGTCTTTGTAATGAAAGAAGGGATTAATTCTTTAGAAAACTTACTCATATTTGTTGGCTTAGGGTTGAGGATTACTCCTCAGGCCATAATATCTCTTTTCTCCGTTTGGCCTTATGGTATAAATACAATTTTTTGAAAGCCCTATTTACACTATCCATGTCTTGAATCTGGTTTTATTTGTTAAAGTTTTATTTTGTCAAATAAAAGCTGAAATTGTAATGTAAATTTGAAATAAAAACTCAATATACGGATGATACAACTAAGAGCGTTCAAGTTAGGGTAAATAATCAATAATATGACAAAACAAATCGTTCGTTTTATATACCAGTACGCCTGGATGCATATAATATTCTATTTGAGTACTTTAAGGCGTTACGTAACATTTTATTGGTTTTATATGTCTTCAAAAAAGTGCCAAAATAAAACAGGTTAATGTTATCTTTTTTAACTTTTTTAAGTAACACAGCAACCACCGAGTGGATGCAGTGACTTCAGACTATTATAAAAGTCCGGATTTTACTGAAGGTAGATGCATAGAGAAGGTTGAAGTGTTTCGTATGTTTTTAAAAATCGAATACATGTAATCATAATAATTTCACAAGACGCGTAGATAACAGGAGTATGTATTCATGATAAAAACATACATATTTGTCACTGTATCGACACCTTCTGTGTATGCTACAAGCATTGGTGTGCCACTTAACGCATTTATGTATTTTATATATTATATGTAAAAACTATACTTGTATATAAAAGTGATATACTTGTATTCATCAAAATATAAATTTAATCATATATATGAATAAAAAGAAGTTAATAAAATATGTTTTTATTTGGTGCAGGATATTTTTGTATCGTTAAATATTTTTATGTAAATTTCTATAGACTGTAGATTATTTGTGTCCCGGACTGAATATTTGTTTATTCAGTCCGGGCTTGGTCCTGGTGAACGCTCCTTTAAATGCCCCTTTTCAACATTCAATATCGATATATGCGTCAAAATTTGATCGATGTTTTCAAGTCCAAACGTTCTACGGTATATATTTAACGTATATTTATTGAACAAACAAATTTATTAAATTTAGACGTTAAGCGTGTCTTAATTGCTGACTTGGAGTGGACTATCAAGACAGATTGTAATCATAAATCGAAATCACAAGTTTGCTACTGAGTGAAAAAATATGAAAAGAAACAGTTTCTTATCGCTATCTGACAACTTGAAAGCGAATAAAGAATGTGTGCTTGAACAACTTGAACGCACATTGATCAACAGCCTGTGTGCTGATTGGCTTATGTTTTATTCATATTTTCTTTGTTTAATATATCAACACAGTCATCTGCCTAACAAAACCTACTTAAAACATCATATCAATTTGCGTGCTAAGACCAAAAATCGATTTTCAATCAATCAAGCTAAGCCAAACATCCTACAACCATTAAATTAATATTTTATCAACTGATAACATTTAATGGACCTACGTAGGTCCACTAAAGGATATCAGATGATAGCTCAGATGATAACTCATATTCGAAATTTTAATTTTAAAATCAAGCATTTTACTAACAATGAAAAAAATCTCGCTTAGGTCAGAATTTCAATATAATCTATCCATATGTAAAAGAAAATTGCATCATTTAAAAGATAACTGAGATATTTTTCATACACTTGTAGACCTTAAGGTGTCGACAGACATATGATAAAGATGCTTCGACAGACAGACAGTCAGACGGACAGACGCACATCGTTGAAATTAGGTATGGGTTGGAGCCCCGAAACCCCGGGGCCCCGTCGATTAAAGTTCAGCCCCGGCTCAATTTGACCACGGGGCCCCGTCGTCCTTAATGACCTTTACTTTCAACAATGAAAAGGGAATGCCTAAATTAATCAAAATAATGCAAACATTAAACAAGATTATATAAGTTATTCACATCTTACCTGTTTAAACATCTATTTATGCAGTGATATGGGATAACTTGTGTTTTCAATAAATTCACAATTCTGAACTTGCAAAGAAATCTTATTATTTAAAATATAGTTTATGTCAAGGCTCGGTGTAACATTAGTGGACGAGGTATCGACGGAGCCCCGCGACGGGGCGGAGTTTGAGTCACGGGGCCCCGGGGCCGAAAATCTCGCCCCGACCCATCCCTAGTTGAAATAGTTGATAATACAAATGTAATTCAAAACATACATCAACCTTAAAATCATAGTAAAAGTTTAAGCAAGTGAGGGACAGACGGACAGACAGGACACATAGGATTTAATACTACAGTCTTCCACAGCGCATGCACGCGGCGGCAGATGACTTATTATATAAGAGAGTCAATAGAGATATTTCTTATTTGAGAGTCAGTTAATTCATATCGCTCTGCCAGAAAACTTTGCCATGACAAAACGAACATGTAGTCTAGTATGGCACAAATTAAATATTTTTATCTATACCACACAAAGACCATAGATAAATCTAAATTTATATATTAAACGTGATATCAGAATATCTTCAACCATTTTCAGTGATTTTGGTGAAAACAGGATATTCTAAAGGACTGCTCTAAAGGACTGTTCAAAGTCTTTCAGTAAACAGTGGTAAATACTTTAAATTGGTGCAATATCCTTTCGATTTTATGCTCGTCTATCGGGACAATTCTCGGACTTACGGTGGAGAGTGCCATGATTTGCTGCTTCATGCTCTCCTCCTCGTTGTAGCCCACCCACGGCGGCACGGCAGCCTCCGACTTGTTCTGCTTCTCTTTGTTCTCCGTCACGAACTTCTCCTGTTCCTTCTGGAAGTCACCCAGGATGGTCTGCGGGGACGAAGTATAACAGAGAGACGATATACGCATCAAGGGAATGGTAAGCTGTATCGATAAATCACCAAACTCCCTATGTCAGAGTGTGCTCATATGATATTTTGACGATATATGGATAGGTTCTATTCAGGTAATGTAAAAGGTCTGCAACAAATGTGATAACGAAATTCTTGACACATGTGCAATGTTTAAATTACAAAATAAAGAAATTAGTGTTGAAATGCGAATATATGGTTTGTGTCTAAAAGTTATTTTAATTCTCAAGATTATGTGTTTCCCTTAGCAGAAAAAAAGTCAAATATATTATATATCTTATATCTAGTTATGAAGATCATAATGGCCTCATATAATAGTCATATAATAGAGTCATATCAGTTAATAATTGCGTCAAACAAGTTTGAGCTCACTTTAACATCGGTTTATCATCTTTGGAGTTTTTCAGTCTATTCATTGATTAGTTATACTATATCTATATTGGGGCGTTACTATGGGACTTACCTTTTCTTCGACAGTTTTCTTAACAGTATTAGCTGTTTTGACAACCTCAGTTGTTGCGTTTTTCCCAACATCGAGCAACCATGCTGGAACACAAATTCAATAATCAGCATAATATAATCGCCATGTTAATTATACTTCTGGATACAGTAAAATACACATCAAACACAAACTGTCTCAACCACCCTTAGAATATGTAAGGGGATATATAGACCGTTTCCCGTTGTGTGCTTCCGGTAAAAGTATCAAAAGCTACATATACACACATATTCGTTTGAGCGTCATTTTAAGCATGTCTCTTCGATACACAGTACAGTCGTTGCTGCATGTGCATGTTCATTTATTCGCCTAATTTATCTACTTCAAGTGTGTCGAATCTAGTTAGAAGTAACACAAGGAATTTCAGATTCGAACTGTTTTCCCTAGCAACGAGCCGTTAAGCTTCTAAATTTGATAGAATTTTTTTTTATTAATGTCACTCCAATTTTCTTTTACTCACACTTTCAAGTTTTGAGTGACGTTCCTATTTTCAAATGGCATATCTTCACATTATTACATTTCATTTGAGCCTATGGCCATTACTGATGTGGACCCCTAGTTATGGTTCATTCTCTCGTATGAATGAGAAAACATAAGTGAAAAAAAATACGCGCATTACAAAACATCATGCCTAATCTAGAATGTTGAGACTCATAGGCTCTGCAAAAAGCTAGACTTTTTTTTGGTAAGTCCGACATTTAATGGCAATGGGCGAATTTAGTTTTCTGGGAAAGGAATTTACTCCATTGCAGTTCAGCAGGTCGGTGTAAGAGTATTCGTTGAAATCTCCAGTAACGCACCCCGGGTCAGATTCGAACCCGGGACCTTGGGGATTAGCAGGCGAGCACTGTGCCACTAAGCTATGGCTTTCCATTAACTTGAGACACTCGAACAAAGGCGAGACAAAATATATCGCAAATTCTTCAAGACAATGACCGACCCTTATGATATACTTCACGAACTCTTGCAAAAAAAACTACAAAACTTACACCACCAGCTAGCTGTTCGTTATAAGTAATATTTTATATCCCACCTCCTTTTTAGTTTTGAATGACTATAATAAAGTTAGTACCGTGATACACAAAATATTTCAAAATTTTAAATGTATTAGTTCAATGAAACTCTTTGTGGAGTGCACTCAATAAAACTAATCTTATATTATATCTTATATCTTATGAATCTAGGAAAATATAGTAAGTCTCTGTAAGTCATTATGTGCTTGTTGTCTTGCCATTATCACTGTTGTATTGCAATTCTAATCAGGTTATATGATTTAAGAACTATTGCGTTCCTTCAATGATCTCGCTCTGTGATTTTGAGATATAGGATTACCATGTTTGCTAGCTATATTCCAGAAGTCACAACATAATACTTTTACAGAATATTAACAGATGGTCATCGTTTACGTCAATTCCTTTTAGTTGGAACAGGTGTTGTGAAATTGTGCGAACTCACCAAGTCCAAGGCTAAGTCCACTCACGGGCCTCGGCGAGGTATATTATCCAGGCAGGTGGCGAACACAGGCGATTTA
>LQRL01063629.1:2201-15471 GCA_001703475.1 Hydroides elegans | reverse complement strand
ATTCCCAATATTACCATTATTATTATTATTATTATTTTACTTATTATTGTTATTATTACTATTATTATTACTACTACTTTTTTAAATATAATAATTAATTTGTAATATTATAATAATCATTATTGTTATTATCTAAAATATTATGGCATTATCAATATATTGTTATTATTACTATTATCATTACTATTATTAATATTATCATTATGATTATTATTGTTTTTATTAATATAATCATTATTATCAATATATTAATGCTATTATCATTATATTGTTATGCTGTCCTCAAGGTGTTTCTCAACCACTGGCTATATATTTTATCTACCTGCATCTCATATATTGCTATTTATGCCGTTTGGTCTATGCTCATTACTTTATTAAAACAATATTATTTTTCATTTTCTTGCATTGCATAAATCTTGCATGCACTGCAACGTACTTTATCCTTAACTTATGAACCAATGGTTTTTATTCTTGCAAAGCAACTACTGTCTGCTGTGTTCAACCAGTGCACCAGTTTAAACCTACATGCCACATCAACTCTAGACGGCGCCTACTGTACCGGCTCACTCACTCAACAACCTTCAGTGCATGGCAGATATAAAGCCCCGTTTACATTAGGCTAGTTCCTGGTGCCAGAGGCTTGCTCGCGATGCGGTGCGCTAGATAGAGCAGTGCGCAATCCCCTTCCCTCAACATCAAATCGACTCGGAGTTGATAATTCCCAGATGCGACGTAGCTCTGATCCATCATATGACTCATTTCTATATTACATGAGATGTAAATTTTTTTAGATTTCGCTTTTTTTTTCGCAGAAATGGGTCATTTATTATAAAAATACGGTAAACGTTTGAATGACTGGAGACATGTTGTGGCATAGTCAAAATATGCGAATGTTCGGAGCCATGTTGCTCAAGAAAAATTTCTAGTGAAAACGGGTCTTAAAATATAGGATCAGAGTCGCCTTTACAGTTGTAACGCACCATAAACTTGCCAACGCGTTTGTTTATATCGGGCCGCTTGTGAAACATTCCCATGTGTTATTCAAAAAGAACAGTCAACTCAAGTTTGAATGCGTGTGTAGCTATTATTCTCAGAGATTTTCCTCTTATGCATTGCTCCATAGTTGCTATTACATATAGGCAGTTATCAAACAGAAAGGACATGTGCTCAATTCAATAATTGCGTGTTTATACCCATATAAGTTTATATACACTATATCAATTGGTAAATGGTTATTCCATCCATCTTGTGATTGTCCAGGCTCGCAATGAATTATATGACTTCAATAATGTAGCTAGATGTATATTATGGATGTAGATCATGTATGTTTCATAGTTTAGAGTTTATGTGCTCCTTTTTATCAAAATCCGTGTATTTTTCGTTTACATATTAATTGTATCTAATTCATATGTTTGTCATATTTTTATTCTATATTTCATACAAAATTTGATGCTTTATATTATGGGCCTAGCATTATCAAATAACTTTATACATTGTCATATCATATCAATTTTTGTTGAAATTTTAAATTTACTTCATATCTTTTATATGATGTTTTACATATACATTTATATATAGATAGCACTGTCATATCAGGTTATCATCTTTGTAAGGCTTTGCAAGGTGTCATACAGCATATTTTGCAGATGTATACTGCTTTATCAGTCATCTGATGATGTTAAACATTTAGCATTTTTGTGGATACTTCGGATAGCACTGTCAGAGCAGGTTATCTTGAGTGGCCTTGCAATTATAGTTATTATTCGTTTACATATTAATTGTATCTAATTCATATGTTTCTCATATTTTTATTCTATATTTCATACAAAGTTTGATGCTTTATATTATGGGCCTAGCATTATCAAATAACTTTATACATTGTCATATCATATGAATTTTTGTTGAAATTTTAAATTTACTTCACATCTTTTATATGATGTTTTACATATACATTTATATACAGATAGCACTGTCATATCAGGTTATCATCTTTGTAAGGCTTTGCAAGGTGTCATACAACATATTTTGCAGATGTATACTGCTTTATCAGTCATCTGATGATGTTAAACATTTAGCATTTTTGTGGATACTTCGGATAGCACTGTCAGAGCAGGTTATCTTGAGTGGCTTTGCAATTACAGTTTGTTATTTATGAAGCTAGAATTCATGTATATGTATGCACTTCCTGTATCACACATGCCTTTTCGACCAAAGTGTTTTTGGTGGTTTCTACGTTTGGCGGAAGCTTTCAGCTTGTGGCCATTTTCCGCCTAACTTTGGGTTTTCACTGTTATTTCTCAATATTCCATTTAAATCTTAATAAATAATGCCAAGTTTACGCTTGGCCGAAAAGGCAATAGAAATTTCATTATCTAGTTCGCATCACAATTATTCAACAATCTGCAACGCAGACAAAAAACAGGGTTTAATCACAAAGTTATTAAAGCAATTTTTGTCGAGTAGCTAAGTGGGTGCTCTCGCTTATCGGTACATCTTTAGCCTATCACATCGCAGCATGTGTAGGGATCCAGATTTATTTTGGTTAGTGCGCTGACTGCATTCAACAGCGACACATATTATTTAGCAGTCAATCACAATCGGTCAATCGTTTTATTATAATATTTCTATATGTATTCAGCAATATTGTATAAAAGCTATGATATTAGCTTGTAATTTTGTTTTCCACCACCATCCCCACCTCCACACGTTATGATGAGTGGATATGTTTGGTTGTTATTTCTAATCTCTGTAATATTGTTTGGATGTTGCTGTTATATCTTACTTAAAGTATTTATTTGCATGTGTTTATATATTATCTTGGATATTGTATTTATGTGGCGGCCATTTTCCGCCTAACTTTGGGTTTTCACTGTTATTTCTCAATATTCCATTTAAATCTTAATAAATAATGCCAAGTTTACGCTTGGCCGAAAAGGCAATAGAAATTTCATTATCTAGTTCGCATTACAATTATTCAACAATCTGCAACGCAGACAAAAAGGTATTTCATAATTCTGAAAATGCAGAAGGTATAAAATGAGCCTTTTGGAACAATCCCCCAAATGAGGAACGTGGTCAATATGCGATATTTTACCAAAATGTTACATGATTCTATTTATAAGATGAAATGCCTCTGCTTTAAAATACCGTTGCGCATTTACATACAAAATTCTCTCATCTCCTCTAATTGATTAGATCAAGGAAATTGTTACATGAAACTCGTTAAATGTTTCACAATAACATATTATTTCTCCTGCAACAACCCCATATGATTAAGGAAACTGTATTGGTTTGAGTAAATAGTCATAACAAGCCATTTCACGTGTATCTTGTTTAAAAACACATGAATTGTATAATACAGTTCGTGTAATACAGTCAAAACCACTCCTAAGTAGACAGCTGACACGAACAACCGAATAAACGAACACGAATAACCGAATAAACGAACACGAATAAACGAAAAATTTGCTACGCATAAACGAACAACCGAACAACCGAACAAACGAACAACCGAACAACCGAACAACCGAATAAACGATATGAAGGGTATAAATAGTAAAGCATGCGGTCATTAATCATTTTTCTTTCAAAATACCTCGACTATCATTTGAACTGCGAAAAGCTGTGATCCAATCTCGCTTGTGAGATGGAAATAATGTATTGCGAAACTGCGAAAAGCTGTGATCCAATCTCGCTTGTGAGATGTATATAACGTATTCTAAATCACAGCAATAATGAATTCAATATGTCTTTTTTTCAAAAATCAAAACTCACCACCTGTAGGCATGGCAGAAACCACTCGTTTAATATGATATCAAACCCCCAATATATTGGCTAAATAGAATGACTGAACTAAGTGTGAAGTATTTCTGTCTACTACATTTAATAATATGAACTGACACGTTGGCAATTAATTGGAGATTAGATATTATATAATCAATTTGAATCAAGTGTCTAAGCCTGTTGAAAAAATTACACTGTTTAGAGGTTAAGACAGTACACATAGGTTTTAGGAGGGCGGGGGATCACTTAACTATGCAGACATCATCATGTAAATTGTAATAGGTGTCGACCGCGATGACAATCTTGCGCAAGAGTATTAGTATCTTAATTGCCATTTTTTTTTAAAATAAAAGACAGAACATATTTTTATACGAACAACCGAATAAACGAACAACCGAATAAACGAACAACCGAATAAACGAACAACCGAACAACCGATAACCGAATAAACGAAAAAATCACTACGCATAACCGCAAATTTTTACGCGAAAGATTTTGCCTACGATAGTCTACTTAGGAGTGGTTTTTACTGTATGTCCATTTGCTAAACTCTATCAAATGAATGCTCATTTACTCTCATGGCCCCTTATTGATTTTAACTTTATCAAAGAACCTGTATCTACTGTACATGAATATATCTGTGTATCTAGAGTCTTTATCACATACTCTCAAGCTTGTCATTTGGTTTCGTAGATCATTAGGCGTGGCTACTTGGGAAGTTTTTTAGAGCTCCAAACAGTTCCAAAACGCACCTAACAAGTTTTTACGGCTTTAAAGGAATTTTGTGAGTTTTTTCATGACAACACCATTTTATATGACAGGTTGTTAGGGGAAAATCTCGAAAAGCTTGAAGTGTGACCAGGTCTTTTCTCTACCTTTTTTTCTTCTTTCAACCATGTCATTAAGTCTCCTTAATCATAACAAATACATATTCATCAACTTGTCATGGTTGGCCACAGCCCTTACAAATGGGTTACAGAGCGAGATCTAAGAAAAGGTAGCGATTGAAAAAATGCTTAAATAAATAGCATCATATTAATCATAATGGGTATTTTTAGTTACTCAAAATTCCATGAGTGATTGTAGCGAATCTCAGCTTTTACAAAAGGGGTAAGCCAAGCAAAGAAAAGATGCTGATTGATAAATGATGGTTTAAATGAATTGTATCGAATTTATTATCATGGACATTTTTTATTCAACTGATAATGATTGTATGTAATAGTTTTAAAACATGTTTATAGAGACCGACACTTTTCCTTTTTAACGCTCCATCACAACCATACCTTCATTAGAATATACTCAAATGAGGTTTACAGAAATATGTTGAAAACTGAAAAAAGGACAGGAATATTGCTTGAAATAGCACCTTCTTCAATCACGTTATCGTGTTCTTTTCAATCAGGGACATCCATTGTTAGATCTGAAATGTAGAAGGGCACGACAATGATTTGATAACTATTTTGAATCTATGGAGCATATATATTTCCTCAGGAGTATTTCTGGAAAACAAATCGAAATCAGACTGTCAGTTGAATATATTTGGGTGGCTAATGGAGTCTAGTTCAAAGCCTTTAAAAATCTGATGATGTTAAAAATATACAACGCTGCTAAAAAAACGCAAATTCCTTGATGTTACTCATGAATAAATACATGTTTTATATCGCTTTGTTTGTATACCTTCATATAAACTGATACAGCACTCAGGTGGACTTTCTTTAATCTTCACATACAAGCAGGTTAAGCTGAAATAGCATATTGTTGCATGTACCTCTTAGTTCTACCTGGATACAGAAACGGTAAAAACTATTACAAGTAGTGCATTTTGGTCTCTATATCTGAGATTGACCAGTCGCTCATTTTGATGACCATATTGACCACAGTGGGTTTGATGAATTCTCTTGGACGCTCATAATCTTCTCATAATAATCCATCTCTCCAAATGTGATTGCTAGTCTTAAGAATGAATTACTGTTTTTATTGACAACTTGTAATGATATAGTGTCTTGGCCCTCTTCGCAGACTCAATTTCATCGGTCCGATTGCACCTTGTAATAAGGAAGCCAATGTATGCGAGTTGACATGATTTGAGCTACAATGTATTAAAGGGTGCCTGAAGATCTAAGAAGGCAAATATTGTGAATAGATCCATATGATATTCATAAATTAAACGCTGATTAGTGCGAATATATGGAATTTTTTTTACTATATTTTGGTTTTATTATATAGAAATGTTTGCTGGATGACAAATGGCTTCACCGTTTTTCAACTGCACCTTAAACACCTGATGCCTTCCACTCGGCAAGAGTCGTTCACAAGACGTCGCCTTTGGTAATGACGTCGAAAGGTCGAGTTATGGCCCATATTTAAATTTTCTGGACGTCCTTTTACCTAGCGACGCCGTATGATCAACCTTTTAACGTCCGATTTCGACCTTGTGTCTGCGAAATGTCTTAATATGTATGCGACGAAAAGGTACATGGACACATTTTTCATATGGATGTTCAAAAGAAAAAGATATGGACGTCTTATCGAGTGGGCTAAAATATCATGACGATGGTCAATCTCATATTTGATTCAAATCTTATATTATTGATAATTTGAGACTCTCAAATTCGATCATTTAAATCTGATAGGCAAGCAAGCGCGCCCAGTATATAGACTTACATTGAATTATGAAACCGATAAAATGCCATGAACGCTATCACATATCATGCTAGAAATTGGATATGGGATGGCTATATCAAATAAAATCAATTTCATAATGTTTGCTCTTTCTCATTGTAAATTGTATGATATACTGTTAAATGTCTTATGCTCACTCAAATACGGGTGAGGTGTGTCTAAAGAAGCTTGCATAAACAGTGACAAAATTGAGGAAATCCTGTCCGGTAGAGCAGAGCGGTGAGTCTGTGACGGGAACCTCGTGAGGTGTTCCTTTTAAAGGCGATGTTTTAAGAAATAAACAAATTATTAAAAAATTGCCTTCTAGCTATATATTATTCTTTTATAATTTTTTTGCATTTCATTTCTTACCATCAATAAGTGAATTCTTCGGTCAATCGATCTACCAATCCTTAATAAAAAATAAACCAAAACTATAGTACCATGGCTCAAGACAGTGTTGCATTCTCAACAATAACAAAACCCACCTTTCTGATTACCCCGCCCTTTTCATGTGTGTCTATGATTGAGAAAGCGTTTCCTTGCGATGTGGCTTAGAATATCTCATCAACTAATTGTGATGCTTCACAATAATCTTGATTACTCCAATCGTCTCAGACTCAAGGTTTTCTTTTCTAGCAGTCCGTGGTTTCGGTAGTTCATATGAGTGTTTTCGTGCAAAAATGCTAGAGTTCAATAACTAGAGTATTCTTGTGGGCTATGATTTGAAATTGCTTATGGTACTAAGGGCCCATGTAATATACGAAATCGGATGTTTTAATCACTAATTTTTCAGATTTATAGCATACCGGTAAATCAACTAAGCACCTTTAATGCATGGAACTCTCCATTGTAAGTAACCACGAACCCTTGCTTTTACATGTTGGCTCGAAAAAAATGCTCTGACCACTGATATGATTCAAGAGTAATAGGTTGGGTTTTAAACAGGAACGCCAGAAAGTGCTTTATTGAGTTAGTATTTTAATGCCCGGAGCTCCTTATTTGTAAGTAACCACGATCCTTCGTATTTCGCACCCTAAGCAGGACAAATAAGGGTCGAGTAACCAAGAGAAAACACTTATGGTAATTGTGGGTATGAATATGTATGTGACGTTTTGTAATATGGTCTTGAAATAGAACATGTCATGATGAAGAATGTGGTTTGATTAGCAATATGAATGGAAATTGACTGACGTTCGACTTTGTTGGAGTAAGACATATGGCTTCATATGTACAATAAGGCCCAAAAATAAGATGACGATCTGCGCCTTCAGGCCTATCAACTCACACTCGCATTCTGGATTTCCCTACACTTTATATTACATTTGTTCCTGCTTCCACGCTCGCTTATTATTTATCAACAATAAACAATGTCTCCTGAATCACTCTTAACTCGAGAATTAAGAAGATTTGACAATTATGCGCAATCATATTTTTTTAAAGAATTATTTGCTACTCACATTCAAATTCTATCGTGCTCACGCTCATATCTCCCGACGTTTTGATTTACATTTACTCATGCTAGAATTTTAGACTGATTGGGGTAATTAATGGGTCAGAAAAGCTATGGTTTATACCTATTTTACAGGCAGATAATCTTTATTGTAGTATGTGAAAGACAAACAAGCCATGATTTAAGATGGTTTACTTAGCAGAATGTTGCACTCCTTGGTATATAATTTTCTTAAATATTGTAAAACCATTATCGCTAGGTTTACTATATTTTCTTTCAATATCGCAGAGATTTCAAAATTTTTTGCAAGGGCCTGTCCGCACCTTTACGTTTAGCATGCATTGAGTATACACTGTTAACCACACTTTGGGAATAGCTTAAATGACTATGAACGATCAGGTCATTCATATGTTATTAGCAGTGGTCTACCGTAATCGACATTTATAAAAACATATTCATTTCTTCAAATATTTTTTTCACAAAAGTGTTGGCCCTTGGCAATATCACATTAACATATACATCTTTGAAAAGAAATATGAATGGCCTTATTTACAGTTAGTACATTAACACCGTTGTAATACTATAAATACTATAATTGGTTAATGGATTTTTGTTAATAGAAAAAACAGCTTGCGATACAATTACTATTCACTGGTCAAAGTATATTATTTTGTGATTAATTTTGTCTGGTCAAGACCATAGAAGCTAAGTTAAACAGTGTTTCGAAATATGCAATTAGTATAATCTCGAAGGAAAATAGACCTCCAGCTGTAATTATATTTCACATTTCATGATAACACGTGAAATTCTGCTTTCGATAGGATGTTTTTTTTCATATTTCTATAATAAAGAAGTTATCTACATAATGATAATCTCTGTGACGACATATTTCATATCTCTCCATTCGCTAAGTTGACAGTTTATACAATGATACGGACAGATTCAAGCGATTTTTTTTCTGCAAATGCCGCGAAATGTTCAACAGTTCTAATCTCGCAGAAAACTATGCCTGACTCCGCCATAAAACTATTGAACAGCAGTAATAAACTTGCTCTACTTTTTTTCGTCCTTACATTTTTCTCCGGGGCTCGGAAGCAACATGTATCCGCAAAAAAGGGGGAAACACCAGCATTGATAGCAACAAGGTTACAGGTTTCATTAAATGTTATTTGACAAAGATCGACGATTTTTGTTTGGATTCTGTTATTTTTGAAATGCAGGGCAAACAACAATACCAATCATTTCAAATGGTTGGTCAAACACGGAATTATTTCATAAGTTGCGGGTACCCCTATTAGGTCTTTGTGACTCAAGAATCTGATACGAAACACATAAATTTCTCCGACTTGACGTATCACTATAAAAATGAGTGATGGGTGAAAATTGGCTGGCTCACCCACACGCGAAATGAAAAAAGTGATTAACTAATAGTCATGAAGACTTCAAATTGAGCACGATATTGCAAGATTTTTCTCTCATGACCGTAACCGGCCGATTGAGGGTCTGGCCACACGGGGAGCCTATTCCAGCCTTTCAACCAAACACACCCTGAGTTTTAATGCATTCTTGTTGTAAAATTCAAAAACAAAGCAAACGCTCGCTGCGTTTTAAAAAGCGCTTGGCACTTTTTTTAGTTTCCACAGGGAAAACATTGTAATTCACTGTTTGATATGATAAAAAATCTAGGGAAATCTTCCGGGTGGCCAGACCCCAACTATACTTTTATGAGTTGTTTCAACGGTTGCTAGTATGCTGAATTCATAGATGCTACTACTGATATTTTTGCAATAAGAATTAAGACTGTCCTGCAAAGCGGTCAAAACACTAAGAATTAAGACCAGACTGCCAAATAATTATTAATTTCATTTCAGCTTCAAGCTAAATATTAAATTACGCATTTGATATACCCGAAGCAATTATTGCCAGGGTTCCTGAAATTAAAATTTTGAATAATTCATCATAAGGTATGTTCTATGCAATCTACTATTCGGATTAAACTGTAAGGATAGTCCTTTCTTAAACCTGAAGTCATTTGATATACTGTGATACTCTATTACAACATTCAAATTCCGTATTTTATTCTATATATAAAGCGAATCCGGGTCGACAAGTTTCCGGCCAAAAAGTTCCCAGCTATGAAGTGTCCACATACTATCAATTTCGGAAAATGTGGGGCTTGAAACCTTTTGGTAGGAAACGTGTATACATGATATATAATAATATAAAACGCATACAATTACCTTCGAAGCAGTTATTCGCTTATAGCATAACCGTGTTCCTCGAATCACTTGAACACATAATATACAAGATATATAAATGTACATAAATCACGTTCTTGGATAGTTACCTTTCGTTTCGAAGCCGCTATTCGTTCATCGCGATGATTATGCGCTTCGCCCGGTGTCTTCTTTCCCCATATGACAACACCAATCCACGTATACGTAAACGCCAGCACAAACAGCGGCACAAAATACTGTAGTGTCATGATCACGAAACTGAAATTAATCCGTTGCTGCAAACCCCCTGGCCACTCCTCTTCACACATGTCTTTCATGTCGCCGTGGATCTGTTTCTTAACGACGCGCGATAATAGGGCGATCGGCAGGGGAACAGTGAGCGATAATACCCAAATAACAGCGATTATAATCATGGCTTGACGCGTGCCCAGTTTGGGTTTTAAAGGGCAGATGATCACGCGGAATCTATCAAGACTGATCGCCACGAGCGTGAATGCATTAAGGAAAACGGTCACCACTTGCACGTATGAAACAACGGGGCACATTAAGGAGCCAAATGGCCAGTATTCAACCAACAGATTAGCAACGAAGGTTAATGGGATACATAGAACGGACACTAAGATATCACTGCAAGCCAAGTTGACGATAAAGTAATTTGTGACCGTGCGCATGCCTTGGTAGGCGAACACGATGTAACACACGATTATGTTTCCCGTAATTGCAATTAAGGAGACGCTGGTGTACATGATGGTGATGATGACTTTTGCGTATAAAGGCAGCGGTTCGGGACCGCCCCCGTGATCCTCATACAGGGGGAAGGATCCATTGGTGCTATTGGATCCATAGGGTTGCTCCAAGCTGTGGTTTCCCAGGTTTGTGGTGCCTGGCCACATCATGTATGGCGGGACAGCGGTTGCATTCATTATTAAACGGTGTATGCTGTTCGATTTATCCTAATGGCTATTGTGGTGCAGTTAAGGATATCAGACCCTGGAAATTTTAGGGGCTGAACAGTTTAAGATGTATGCTGTTTGATTTATCTTAATCGCTTCGGATGTGTCGTTTAATAGTAGCTGAGGATGTGAACAGTTTGATTTATCCTTATGCTATGGGACAGTTACTCTACTCTAGATCTTAGGGTCTAGGGATTAAAGAGCTGTGCTGAATGCTCAATTGTATGAATATCCATTTTATTTATAAATATAAATATACTGTTAAACTATTTTACTGTTATCCGTATCGCTTTGGATGTGCTTTTTAAACCCTTGAATATGAGTATTTAAGAACTGTGTTTTATATTAGACGGCCTGATTCCAGTGGAGTTATTCATTTTTATGATGCCAAAAGTTTGATTCGTCCTTCCGTTTTAGAAATAAAATATGGAGCTTTAGATTCAATCATGTGAATCCACTCGTTTGATACAATTCGTGTTAAGATGAATACTGTTTGATTTATCCTAATCACACGATTTGTGAAGTTTCAGCCACTAGATCTGATGATTTTAAGAACTGAGCTGAATATTCAATACTGCGAAGGGTGTTTGATTCATCCCAATAATCAGAGATACTTAGTGTTTAGGTGCTACTCCTCCCTTGGAATTGAAGGACCGAGCTTAACATTTAATGACGTGTATCCATCAAATGCCATGTTATAATCCATCACGTAATGTTAGATCCAACGTTCATCCAGATTGAGTAATATATCAGGTTAGGTAATTTATATATATGAATCTGGTAGTGGTTTCACACCTTTCGCGGCCCTTTTCAATCAAACCCGATGAAATGATGAATCAGGGTTATTTAGCGTTCACGATGTATCGTCTTACGGAAGAAGCTTTGATTTATGTCTAGATTAATGCAAATTATTACCCATCATAGACTCTTAACCTTTTCATCCCTTAGTCGTCTCTTTATCTCGAGAGCGCGTCCATTCATCCAATATTCTCCTCCTTTTTGTATTTCGCGATTTGATAATTCCCTATTTCCCACGACTGGTCTCAGGGACGTCTAGTTACAAATAGAATAATTAGAATGAGCAGCTAAAGCTAAATGCCTGTGTCTCATTAAATCGTTTCAGTTGATATGAAGGAATCTGACCATTATCCCCCTTAAGTGTAAGGTCAGTTTCTTTCGTAGTTATTCCAGTGGACTTAACAGTTTTTATCTTATAATTGAAATTACTGCTAATTTATAGTATGTGTTCTGGCCGATATATTGAACCATTTTTATTTAGCGCTGTGAACGATTAAAATATTATTTGTTCAAATGTTTTTATTTATTTATTTTGATTTCAATTTTTGTCCCGATGGTTTGGTTAATTTGACTGTTTTAGTTAAATATAATAATTTAAAAAAAAAACATCGAAATATCCAACTAATACAATGTAAATAAATACAACTTTTGTTGATTTTTGTTGAATCCAGAAAAATAAATATCACCCTTTTTTATTCAACAATTATTCCTCAAATTTACAGACACAACTTTTCAAATTCTAAAACGTCTCCCGTTAAATGATCACCCATTTCTTCCTTTAAATTATCCGTGCTGTGTCCCTATTCATTTCCAATGAAAAGCAAAAAATAAAAAGTAAAACGTCTAAAAAAAACTAGGGAAAAATCTCTGTCTGACACATTGGCAACTCAAGTCGACACTAATGCGACTCAAAAGCTGAACTTCGATTGCACGTTCAAACTTGAGTTACATGTCTCTGCAAATCGTATGGGGGTTGCTTAAGGTGTGCTCCTGCCACCTCTCGGATTTTTTTATTACTAGCTTCGCTTATTCCCTGTGCTTTTGCTCAGCTCATTCTTTCGTGTGAAGGATCAGAGGAGAAGTTTTTGTTTTGTTTTAGTTTTTGAATTTATTTATACATTTGTTTTGTATATAAAATTCTGTTTTAAAATATCATCTTAGTTTCATATCGTTACAATCGTAAGGTATTCACTTAAGGTGTGAGCTTGCCACCTCTCGCCGTATTTTATTCCTTGCTCCCAGGTTTTCCCTTACCTGAAGGAGTACCCAGTGGGCCATTTTTAAACACATTCAGTGTATGTTTGGCATAAACGTTTTATGTAAGTTCTAAGTAACGTTGATGTCGCAATATAACGTTGTTATGACGTCATTCATTGTCGTGATGT
>LQRL01063604.1:0-12080 GCA_001703475.1 Hydroides elegans | reverse complement strand
TCAGATTTTCTGAGTGGGTTTTGTGCGTTATAAATACATATTACTAATTAGGGATTTCGATCATTTTGGTTCAATTTCATATAAGGTAATTTCGCTCCCCAAAGTGTGTAACGTTTATATTTTTGCCTATTTTCTTCACTTTATTATATATTAATAACCCCTAAAAATGACCCCAAATTCGTCTTTATTTTTTAAATTGGGACCCCAAATAAAACCCCAATTTTTTTGGGGGAGCACTTGAAACCCTGCGAACTGTTATATGGTCTATAATCATAAATCATGGTGTTTCTCTAATACATCTTAGTAACCATAACTGCATTAAAGAGATACTTGTTTGAAATGACCCAGTGAATTAAGCCGGCGGGCCGATAATCGATGTCGTTTCCGTGTGCAAAAGCTGGGGAGAGCAATTGCTTGATGTGTAAAGATGCACGGTATAAATGCGTGTATCTTAAGGGAAGAGAGCGACATGGAAAACAGAATATGTAGTTGAGGATAAAGTTGTAGTCATACTTTGTTAAAGATGTTGGTATAAACTTGCTAAAAGTAAAAACTAACTTAACCGTAAGTGTTGAAAACTCAAACGCTTAATATCTATTATTTTTATCCACAGATCATCATGGTCGACCCGATGCACAAGGCCATTCGCCGCGACCCCAAGGTCAACTGGATGTGCAAGTCGGTCATGAAGCACCGCGAAATGCGTGGCCTCACGTCGGCCGGCAAGAAATCACGTGGTTTGGGCAAGGGACACAACTTCACCAAGACGATCGGTGGCTCGCGTCGTGCCAACTGGAAGAAGAATAACCGCATCAGCGCACGCAGGAAGCGCTAGATGCCGTGTTATTACAACATGGGGGCAGCTTCTGGGGTCACATGAGCGCTGTAGTCGTGTTATTTTCGAATGTGATCGATCCTTGGCTGTTGCGACTGTTTATATGGTTGTGGCAGTGCGGTTGGATTTACCTTTGGGGACGACGGCGGTGCTTCCTAGACTCGCCCTGTTTTATTTTCTCTTTTTACTTACTTGGATAGTTTTACTCAGACTTTTGACATCGCGTAGCTTTTTTCCATGTGACACAGTTTGCCCTGCGAGAGCGAGAAAATGAATAAACTTGAGTCTGGAAGATGTGAATTGTTTTATTTGTGTTCTTCTTTGTATGATCACTTGACCAATAGATCAACCTAAAGGTTATCTACAATTTCAGTATTATATGAATTTGATATTGATCGATATAATTCATTTAGTTACACAAGTCCTCTTCAACTGTAAAAGTACAATCTTGAAATCTTATACATAAACAGAGAATGTGAAAACTATCAAATATTTGCCGGACCGTATATTGTCGGTCCGGCATAAAATCACCTAAAATAATCTGCTTTTTTTTTTTTGGTCAGCCGGACCGACAAGTTTTAAAAAATTGTCGGTCCGGCCGAATATTTGTCGGTCCGGACCGACGGTTTTCATATTCTCTGCATAATTAAGATCGAAACCTTATAAAATTGAAAATTATTTTTTGACTTAAATGTCGAAGCAAATACTGTAATCATAAGTCTATCTTTGAAAATATTTGAAATGACTTTCTTTTTGTAAGAAATGTGTCAGAAGAAGAAAAAACATATTTTCTTCAATGAGGAACGGTAAAATATTTTAGGCCCATTGTTCCAAAATGTACTCCTCAAAATGCGTAAAACACAGGAATTATAACCACATTAACAAAAAGGGCAAATGTACAGTAAAGAGTAAATGTCCTTAATATACAGTAGAACAATAATTAAATTGACAGGAAATCTTTGCAATCAGTTCTAGCCAAAAGAAATTGTCATGAAAAGTTCATGGAATTCCGATCTGAGAAAGAACTCTTCTATTCATCCACTTCGGGTTAACTCATATGTGGACATAATACCTTATAACCAATAATCGTGTCAATTTATTATCAAAGAGCTACGATCCACTCATATTTTATTTCAATTAAGTTGAAATGAATTTATTCTTGAAATCAAATTTCGATTGTTCGAACCTTATAAATTCTACTTTGCTTATATTCAATATAATTTCTTAGCATAAAGAATGCTTAAACATTAATGGCAGGTTGCAGTTCACGGTGTTAGCACCAAGCCGGTGTTTGGCATTTCATGAAAATGCGCGTTTCTCACCAGTTTGTTTATATTCATACACATACAGATGAAATCGGTTAATCTAATAATCAAAATCCCAGGCAAAATTATTAGATTAACCGATCTTCCGGTCTGTAGAAAAAATATTCATAGTATTACCTTGAGTCGACAGGGGTTATCCGATATAACTACAAATTTATTCATTTTCACACACAGTTTTGAGTTTTATCAAACATATTAGACTTTTAACTTTCTTGCACATTAAAATAACTTGTTGTTATATCTATATATACTGTTCAACTCAACCCATACATTCAGTTACACATTTCGAAAACAAGTTATCTATGTTTTTTTAAGCACTAAATAGAATCCCTGTCAGTAAAAAAACGATCGAGCGCACTTAAGTCTGATGTAATATTATACACATGGCCCACCATCGTTTCCTTACTAGGAGCCATGAACTACAATGTTTTGGATGAGATGGAATAACTTTGATTTATATATTTTACAAATAGGACTTCCATTTTTTGTTGTACCTTGCTAGGACATCCTGATCTGCCTTAATCTAAATGTTGTAAATGGTGCTGATTAGCACATAATGTTTCTTGGATAGTTTCCTTGATAAATGCTCAAAAGGATCCCTTGATTATTAGAATAACAGGTGTTGGCCACAAATATTTCTCTGTTTTGGTATTAGAATAACCGATATATTAGTTTAACCGATATTAGATTAACCGATGTTATTTATCATTAGTGTAAATGGCAATGAAATGGGGATTTGAAAATTTATTAGATTAAGCGGTTTATTAGATTAACCGATATTAGAATATGCAATTTCATCTGTATACTTATGAACATTATTAATGTTAAAGGGCTTGACAATAATCATTGTTAAAATACCCGTTTATCCTTTCTTGTAAAGTAAAGCAGCGCTCAAATATGACTCAAGCGCTGCTTGGAGCTAACACCGTGAACTGCAACCGGCCCTAAGAGATCAACGGTATTCATCGAAAACCAAAAATCATAATTTTTCAAAAATAAGTTCGATTTTAAGATGCATCAAGGGATACCCGAGATCTCGTCCGTGCAACGTATTGCCTAATGTGTCGACGGACGGACAGATTAATAGACTCTATAGTCTTTTTCGCGCTAACACGACGGCAGACTAACTTGAACTATTTTGGTTTAATTTGAACATGGCTCGCTTCCTGCAAAGTTTGAGGATTTAATAACGGGTTGCTCAATGCCTACCCTGGTACATACCTCAATGGTACAATTAAGCCATTCAATTGTGACAGAAATGGTCAGCTTACAAAAGCTTTCGGGCCAATGCTTTGACATTTGATATAAAGGCCCGGCAAAAAGTCTGTTATATTTATTCTCACTGTCCTGTGTCCAGATAAATACATAATATTAATAGATAAACTTTATATCACATGTAACAATTTCTATTACTTTAGACTTTTGGTTCATGTAGAAAAAAAAAGAGATTTTAAAAGGTGGTGTTGATTGTTTTCCGCATAAAACCCATAAGATCTCAATTAAGAACATCATAGCGTGAACGAGAGCCTTTTGATTCATATGCTTTAGGGTGGGTTCAAATTGATCCAACTACCCTTCAAACCTAGATTCCAACCACTTTTACCAAAATTAAGGGTTTGTTTGAAGGTCCTTCAAACTTGACTTCAATCTACCATAAAACCAGTCTTGATTCAGCCTTCAAACTTACTTCAAATCAACCCGTAAAATTCCTATTAACACCAGTTCAAAGCTGATATGAAGCAGGTTTGAAGGTGGTTTGAAGGTGATTTGATAGAATAATGCTGTTTATTGACCTTAAGTGGTTTGAAGGGTAGTTTTGAACGCACCCTTACAATGCATTGGAGTCTAAGTTTATGTGTGGATAGACCATTTGAAAAACGTTGCTTTGATTCATAAGCTCTATCCTTCCATTATACATCAATTTTATCAAGTTTTATCTTTATATCGTAAATTTCGCAAATGCTGATTTGTTAACAAGGTTAACAAGGATGTGACTTAAATTTCCTTATGGGATTTTTACACTTTACCTGGTCCACCACCTCTCATTTTTCGTGTAATGATGGAACTAGGATATGGATAAAACAATTATTGCTTATGAAACATAAAGCATAAAAGACATACCAAGACATATTCAAAATTCAAATTCTGTTTCCATGTCGGACAAATGGAACCATGCGACTTTTAATAAATTTATAACAGACTTTTTGCCAACCTGTATTTTATCAAATGATAAAAAGAGAACAGAGTAATCTTTGCGTCAAATTCAAGGAAATAAAGTAGGAGAAAAAACTATTTTTCTTATGATTAGAATTTCACAATTAAAACCGAAATTGGTGACACATCCGTGTTTTTGAACCTGTGTATGTTTCAGAAAAATAATGCAAAGAAATATAACGAAAATTTGAGGGTTTTCAAGGGGTCCCCAAGTACGGTACTTTAATAAGGCTATCTTGTAAATTGCTCCCTTGTAGCGTGCAATCTGTTGTGTTAGTAAATGGTCAAGTTCAAAGGGTACCAATTAAATGACCAACTATTCCCAATTTTCCAAATTACCGAAAATGACTATAAAGTGGATATATTTATGTTATAGAAAGCACTTCATTTGGTCCGTTTTGTAAACATCTTCATGGAACTAGCTTTCCGAAACACATTTTTGCAAATATTGTAGACTATTGGTTAAACTTTTCTTAGGACGCTTGTTACAATTTTTGCTACGACTTAAACAGTTAAAATATATTTTCAATGCGATTTTTTATTGCATAGAAGCAATTTAAACATACCGGTAACGAATCCGCGTCTTTTAACCATATTTTTGTATTTTACGCGATTTTCCACGAAAACAAACAGAAATTTTACCTTTTTTGCAAAGCCATGCTTGGGGTACATTCTGAACCAGAGTAACGCTTGTTATAATTAATGCAACGGCTGAAACAGTTAAAATATATTTTCAGTGCGGCTAGTTATTGCATAGAAGCAATTAAAACATAGCCGATTACGAATACACTTCGTGGAAATATATATATATTTTGTATATTTTACGTGATTTTCCACGAAAACCAATAGAAATGTTATCATTTTTTGCAAAGTCATGCTAGGGGGACATTCTGTACAAGAGTTACCATTCGTGACACCTGCGCAACTATGCAATAGAAAAAGGACCTGAGGCAAAACATTGGACTCAGCATTGTTTCCAGCTTTGCCACCTGAACGGCAATGGGACTCAAGCATAAATCGAACAATAATGGGTGGATGGACACCAAATGCTGTATGTGGTTTATAATTTGTGTGTTATTTATTTTGTTGAATAAAACATATATAAATATTTTTTTGTTATGTTGCCAGCATATACCGTAGTGTTCTACCTTATATTTGGGCATAAACATACATTTCTTTCACGTTTTTTTTCAGAGCGTCCTTTTAAAAGAAGATTTCGATAAGGAAAAGGGCCTGGTCACACCTGGAGTGATATGATTTTTGCATATTTTTGAAAGTCTTGCTTAAACGGTCGAGGACAAAGAAAATAGGCGTTAAAACATTTATTTTAAAAAAGTGCCTAGAGTTTGATCATGCCTTTTTTTATCTTACAAAGGAGCCTGGACCTTTCAGGCTTTATTTTTCATCAAATCATTTATCATAAAAATGTTTTGTTTTATTCATATATGTATATTGTGTCGAATTGAAGAGAAGAATTCTATTTATGCACCACATTGAACCTTTGTCGAGTGTGTGGCACATAAATGGCATATTCAGCCCCATTTAAATATAGGAGGTAACATGATTGAATATGTAGGTCAATACGTAGATCAGTAAAGCAGTACCTTTTGCAGAAAGATTCTCTTAAGCCCATAGAATTCTAGCGCTTATTTATTTGCATTATATTGCGAAGGCTCAAGCGTTATTTATGTTAAGGACTGAATAAACCCACGTTCTCCATATGCTTTCAAGGTCCAAATGCGTCTGGTCAATAAATTCACTGAATATTGTTATATTGTGGGTGGTGGACTTATGCGCATGTAAATAATATTTACCCTACAAGGGAATACTATGTGCTAATCGTCGGATAATAATTTTGCTATTTCGACACGAATAGTTTGAAATATTTTACACAGATAAAGGATAATATAAATTATTTCCAGGATAAACAAATTTTAAGCATGGCTAACCCATCGGATACAACAATTGAGGTAAGAAAACTATATGGTATATATTTAAATAAAAGCTTTCGGTTTTAGTCGCTGTTGTTGAGGTTATTTCAAGTTTTAATGTCCTTATTCTTTATTTGTCATAAAAAAACGCTCAAAAAAGCAGTAATATTTGCTACAATAAATATATATGCTACACCTCATTGTAAAACTTAACCAAAAATGCATGTCTAAATATTCTGAACGCAAGACGCTAATTTAGACACCGAATATAACTTATTTGCACTCAAAATTTATGCATCAATTCTAATGTAGACTACTATAATCAATACATTTTGAATCGATCCATTAACAACTGACATACCTTTAAAATATGATTTTTTTTTTTCGATTTGGAATTAAATTAAAACCACACATTTACAAAGATGAATCAAAGATGATTCCAGTAACCATCAGTGACTAAGTGGATGAATTCGTGGATGTTTAACACTCGAACATCGCATGAGCGGCTATGCAATGTTTTTTTGGCCATTTATGTTTTTTAACTGAAGCTTTCTTTCGAGCGTTGTTAAAAGAGGTTCAACAATATTAAATAACAATTTCTATACGTTTTTATTGGTAGATTGTTTTGGGCGAGACGAACTATCTCAGAATGACATGCCCTTGCATGTAGATCTATATGTATCTCCTTATAAATAATCTACGTGAACAATTTATTGTAAGGACATGCGCTTGTGGAATTTTCTGCGATCTTTGCGAAACTCAAAGTGGTATAATAAAGCCAGCGATTTTGGATTCACCATGCATATTTTTATTGAATTTCGCAGCGATCACAAATATGTCCACAAGCGCATGCTCTCACCTTTGATAATGAAAAAATAACTACTTGAGCATATTTTACGACATGCTACTTTAGTATCGGTATTTGAGGAATGTCGTCTGAACCGTTCGATCGTCCTATCAGATTGAAACTATTCGTACGCTTTCTTGGCCTGGGACATCAACTGGAAAATATAGTGCAATAATATATTTATTCAATAACCATAACAATCCATAAGAGCATTCATTTGGTCTGATTATAAGCGGGGGGGGGGGTGCGGTGTCCGTCTAGCCTGCAAGAGAGATTTCGCCAGGGTTCGTTTCGTAGGGGGAGGGGGCTTTTCGCCGGGGTTTGAGCTTTCCAAGTAATTTGCTCGAATTATGTTAGATTCTATTGTCGATCCAGAGAATTATGTGATATGATTTACCTAATATGTTTCGAACACACGTTATAGACTGGTTATATGTTCTGTTATGTGCAAGTCTATGAATAAGAGAATGAATGATTCATGAATGTCGAAACCTTTAGCGGAGAAAAACGAACTCGCATAGGATCTTTTGACAACTTGTTTATTTTGTCCAATTAGGCTTGTCGCCGGCACATACAAATGTAGAGATATACAGTATACAATGTATCGACCATTGCGAAAACATTTACTTTAACATAATACAGGAGTACCCAGCGATTTATTCGGTGAAATATCTATTCTTTTCGAATTTCTATCTTGCTGGCATTTTTACAGAACAGAATAGATAAGATATAGCATTTCACATTATTTGTATTTTCCTGGCATTTTATAAGAATAAACCCCAATATAAAATATGTTTCTAATAGCATAAAAAATCTTCGGTTTGAAATAAAATAATACTAGGGCATAGAAATTTAACTGAGATACACTTGCTCATGAAAGATTGATATAAAAAAGCACAAAACGTAGCTTTTATATTCTATACGTAGCTTTTTTGTATTCTATACGTTTCTGTATGTGAATGTTTTATTCTGCTGGCAGTTTTGAGCAAAGTTGCTGGCACAATAGTTTCTTTATTCCTTGCTGGCAAATTAAGAATAAAATCATTCCATAACCAAAAATCATTTTAGGATTTAAAGAAGTTTAGAGTTCATTTCATGCCAAATAAAGTAAAATGAGACACTTTTTAAAAAATGGGCCGATGGGTACTCCTGATAATAGAAAGTATATGTAAGCAAAATGTCTTGTTCTGAAAGTTTCGCATGGATGACCAATGAAATAACATAGACCACATGGTTTATTAGGAGGAAGAGATGTAGCGTGCAATTAAAGGAATACCTAAGTTTTATCCGTAGAATCTATGATCAACCACGAATGATCTTTCTTTTCCTTTTTTACACAACTACATTTTGTACGACGGTTGCCGAAATGCCATAAAAAACCACTTCTCGCGAGAGCACTATATGAATAAAAAATTAGGTGCTAATCGAGAATAAATGTAACTCGGGGTATGAAATCGAAAATTTAGTAAATGAGAGCGAACAAACTTTCCAAGCCCAATAGGGATTTTTCAATAGGGTATAAGAGTATTTGATCCAATAGAACTCTAGACTCTACCTGATCTACATTGATGATCTTATTTTTCAGTTCGACGACGTCAATAAACCGCCTCCGTCATATGGAGCCGCACAATCAGGTGAGTGTTTGGTTACGGATGACGTTCAATGTCAACATAAATATATTGCCATTTAGTAGTATCAAAATATCACAGGAATGTGGTTTTAGACATAAGAATAATAAAAACGTTAACGTTACACCAGTGGTGAAAAGAAGCCGGCATAAAACGTTCACCAGACGCCGTAACGTAATATTGCACCATAACAATTTTAAAAATAATTTTTAAATGCCGACGTCCTCTCGACGACGCGAACATGCATCTCGTATAATAAAGATGTACCGAACTGAATTGGATTTGACGTCACCGGTAGAAGTTGTTATGGCGCATGGTTTTAACACTGTTCTAAAACTCAAACCAATAATCGATAATGGTGCCATCAAGAGACCTATATCGATCGCCGGTAAAATGGAAAATAAGTTCATCACGCGCAATATTGAATTTTCATAATTGATTTAACTTTATTGAAAATTCTTTATTTTCTTTCACATTTGCAGCGATTGCCAGAATAAAGGGCAACCTCATGAGAATATTTGATATTGGCAAGGGTCTACGTGAAGTATCAGAAATCGCATAACATAAACATGCTTGTGTCAATGTTCTGATAAATATTTGATACACGGTCCGTGATCCTACCTAGTATATCATATAATTGATTAGTCAGTCAAATACCTATTCCAAACCAGGATTTCCTTAATTATCAACTTTAGGCAACAAATCATCACTCCACATTAAAAGGGTGCACATTGATTAGCGGTCGCACGATTGCGTCTCTAACCGAAGTTTTAAGTAAACGAATGCCATTTTTAGACTAAAATCTGCTTCTGTCCATTTTGATTTAATAACTTTCTAAATAATAGATCATGTTTATAAGAATGTTTATAAGAATTTTATTCACGTGTGTCTCTTCCGCTCGCAAGTTTAGTTTTAAAAGTGCGTCATGTTTCGATTATCCCTTCTATTGATGATGCATACAGAGAAACCTTAGAACCGGACACCTCGATAGACCGGACACCTCGCTAAACCTATTTTTCAGTCCCGTTTTATCTCTCACTCTTTTATACCATTTAAAAACCTGTATATTCTGAACACTACGCTTTTCCGGACATCGGACACAAAAATTGTAACCAATTATTGAATATGTAAGTCTTTTACCTGCTTAAACCGGACAATAATTTCTTGTGAAAATCAGGTGCAATTATGAATATAATTGGTTTTGTTGTTATAAAAGCTCCTAGTAAGCACACATTACACTGTTAATCCCTTATTGTTCTCGCACATCGTTCGCATTACATTAGTTTCAACATAAACAGCGGATTAATTGAACAAGATCTTCGTGTTTAATGCTGATTGCGCTGCGATTTAGCAACAAAGGATAGAGGGAGGGGGATAGAAAATCGTCGATTGCTTTATTCTATGGGTATCAAAGGAGATAGGGGTTCCGTACATTTAGGGTATCGTTATCCGGTGCCCTTTTAAGAGGAGCATCGAAGGCATTGGTTTCATGATTGAATTGACAGTTTATTGTCACGAAACCACACCCAACAAAAACGTTTATGCAAATAAGAAGCGATTATAGGGTCTTCTCTTGAGGGGTATCAAGTTTGCCATAGGAGCAAAAATCTTTGCTCAGGAATCGCATAATCATAGCTATAAAATCAGTGATTGAAGATTAACATTGCATGATCACTTGTTTTACATTATCTTTGATTTCCTATATGGTCCACACTTGATTCTTTCACGAAACCCCACCCGCATTTAGGTTTTCGTCAGGTTTTTGAGTGTTAACCAAGCTTGAGATATGATAATTTAGCTTAACTCTGGTGTATTTAGAATTCAACAGTTTAACATTCAGCTATTTTCAGAATAATGAAAAGCTGTTTTTATTCCAAATAATACGCATATCAATTTAAATTCAGGATTTATGTCAAAATGTTAGAGTCCTCGGACTTAACCACAGGTGAAGGAGTATAAAGTATACTATATATAAAATATATCAATACATACACAACTATAAGTATTATAAAAATTGATATAAGAAACGGGCCCAATAAAAGGACACAAAACTGTTGAACCTGGTTAGACCGGACACTTTTGCTCAGTCCCCCGGATGTCCGGATTAAGCAGGTTTCATTGTATATATAGGCAATTGTTTCTACACCAATTTGTCAGTTTTTCGATGACGGTATTCTCAGCACTGAAATCAAATGATATTTCACATCATATTGCCAACCATTAGAATATTAGTATTTGAACCTTTCGAAAATAAAAGAGAGTTTTATATTTTGTGTGTGCTATATAATATACATATATACAATCCGTATATTGTGATTCCTTATAGATTCCCCACCCACTTACGACAGTATCTTCGGCAAGATCCAGAAAGCGAAAGATGAATCAGACGGAAACGTGGATTTCGGTCAGCGCATGGTCGGCATGGTCTGCTGCGGAACCAGTGAGTGATTGAAAAAAAACATATATACAGTAGAACCTCGTTAAATCGAGGTGCTCGGGATTTGAGATTTACCACGAGTTATCGATGAATTCAAGTTAATCGATGAATTCAAGTTTATTCTAAGGAGGGGACTTTGAAATTACATCGAGTTATCCATTAATTTGAGTTAGCCGTGCTCTAGTTAACGAGATTCCTTTGTAGTTTCCTGTATGAAGATAAATATAAATTTATATATTTTGCTGTCGGTTTCTTCTCTGGGATGGGTAATAAAATACTATATGAAATATGCTAGGAGAAAAAGTTGAACTCTCTGTCAAGCAATTCCACCCCCTGTGGAACTGCGTTTGATATGGCGGAATGGGTGGGTCGACAGCCAAACTAACAAACCAAACGACCAGTTTAGTTGAAACAGTCAACGAGTCCACAACCATAGAATACCACATCAATTTGATGCTTATAATTATATAATTTAGAAATTGATTTTTATTTTACTAATTTAAAGTTGAAATGTTGAGAATCAATCGATGACTCCTCGTTTTATTCTTTTTTTGTTATTGAACAGTTTGCACCATTGTCAGTCTGGCGTTTTTCTTCACCATTCCCATCGTCAACATGGTAATAGGTAAGTAGGCATTTTCCTGGTTAATCTGAATAATAATTGAACATTTCATCATTGCATAACTAGATTGACAGTCTAGGAAGGCAATACTGTACAGAACGCTTTGATTTCATTTCATATCTGGATAAAAATTGTAGTTCATGAGAATACTTGGGAATTTTTTTCATGCATATATTAAATTATCAATGATATGGCATGTAAGCGTAACCATATTATGTTGATTTATATTGTATATTTGATA
>LQRL01063565.1:0-11362 GCA_001703475.1 Hydroides elegans | reverse complement strand
GAAGGGGGTTTTTAGTTTTATCAATAATCACGAGACGGTGCAGGTTTTCCTGCCCAACGAGAAAACATGAAGTTCATCCTGGGCTAGAAAACCCCCATCGGCTTATCTTATTTATTTAAGTATTTAGAAGCACTATCTTATCCAAGGTAAAGATAACACGATGAGATATACTTTAATGAAAAATATCAAATCAGGAAATAATGTTGGGAGATGAATATAATTTAAATATTTCTATTCAAATCAAACGATTTTCATCATATTGGCCTCGTCGTCTTACTCTAAGAAAGGAAATCATATGTAAATCAATATATTCAATGTAAAGTATTTAATGAATATAATTTTTTTACACATATCATTTGGTCATGAGCTTCTAAGTCATAATATATAAACATTAAATAGTATGAAATCATAACAATTCATTGAATATTAACAGTCAGAATAATATATTTTCTTCAACATCTATTTTCTCTGTGTATTAATCACAATTGTAATATGAAGTCGATTTAGTTGAGTGAGTATTCATTGACTTTAAGACTTTAAGATTAACCTTAACACATGGTTATAACAATAGGGATTAGTCCTAGTTTTATCAGTGATCCAAGTTAAGTGAGCATAAAGGTTATTATAATCAAAAGTATTATTATCATTCTAAAAATATTGCTATTATTATTTTTTGCTCATAAAAATAGCGTATGGTTGATATGAAGATAACATTTAGATTTCTAAAAAAAAATAGTTATGGGGACTTCAGGATTATACTTTTATAAACATTATTATAATAAATATTATTTAAATAAAATTTCAGAGTTATTGAATTTTAATTTCCGATATTTAAAGCATTTAGTCGCCAAAAATATCGCTCTTATATTTACTAAACAGATAAAGATAAGACGGCAGGGGGTTCTGTGACCAGGCAGGTTTTCTTGCCCGCATGCGAATGCAGTCACGAAAACCCCACGGGTTTATTTGACCAGGGGGGTTTTCCTGACCGTAACACCGGTGTTCAATTCCTGACAGGGCAGGGCAAAATTTGTCTTATTGAAAAGATTTAGCCGTTTCATTTTTTTAAAAACAAAACATATAAAATGACTACGCACCCGGGCATTATCACAAAAATAATGACCGGGTGGTTATGCCCTATGCTTCAACCATGTAATAAATGAATTTATTACATGCATGAAAATTATTTTATAAAGAAATGATAAGGAAACGCAGGGCCATACGCCCGGGCCGTAAATCGCCATACGGACCGGTGCCGTGGAAACCTCCAGATCATGCATAGCCCCATCCGCATAGGGCGCAGCAATTTTCCCATGACAGGTTAAAAATATAAAGTACTTGCACATGTACTTTACATAGACACCTGTTCAAACCGACACGTGTTAAGCACGATAGACAAAAAATATTATCAATCCAGTTTAATCGCTCTTTTTAGTTTTTAATCGCTCTTTTTAGTTAAACAAAAATAAATGTTGTATATGTAGATGGTGTGATTACTGGGAGATTATGTATGGTATAGTCAGTGTCCCTCGGGGAGTGCTGTGGATCGCCTGCGTTTGGGATACTACCAGAAATAAATAGTAAAATTGATGAATGTTAGTCTGGTAATAACACAACAACAAAGTTTATTTGGTGTTTGTTTGAATTTTTTATTAAGTTTTTACCAACATGTTTCGGTCTAAGCGACCTTCATCAGGGTGTATTTGACAATTACACCAGAAACACATTAAGATAATACCATCGCGAATTCTGAAATGCCGTCACCAAAATTTTGTGAATCTATATATCAAAAAGATAGAAAGTATCAAGGAGTTGAGTGCTTGTTTGTTTGTTTGTTTTATTATTCGGTATTTCAACAAAAACATATGCAGTGTGAAAAGTATGAATACATGTCATCGACGAAACAATGCACATTTTGTTATGAAATACCAAGGCTGACACATGAAAGCCCGAGGGCTTATTTCCGATGGGGTCCTTGTTAAACATAAATAGTGTTGTGCCAAAAGACTACAAAATACGAATGTAATACATATAGATCACAATTTGATATTATGTCATGTAAGAATACATAATTACATTCTTGTTTTGCTGGTGTTTTAACCAAAATATATGCTTTTACGTTATCTTGAACGACTTGTTACTTTGAATACACGTTCGCTCTTTAGGTAGATTATTCCATAATTTGGTTACTTGAAAAAAAAAGAAACTATTTGCGGCAGTTCCTTTAACAGATGGTAAACTGAAATTGAGACTACTGTATCTTTTGTTGAATTTATGCATATTTGACATTTCTGTAAACATATCATTAAAATAGTATGGAGGGAAGCCTACTTTGATTTTGAAAATATGGTTCAAATTTAGTTGGGTGATTCTATCTTCGACATTGAAGAATGCGATTTTATTCAACTCATTTTGACCAACATGGCCTCTTTGCGGTAGCCTTAGTACATGGCGCATTACTTTATTCTGAGTAGTTTGTAGCTTGTTCTTAACTTACTCAAGTTGAAATACCATGATGATGAGCAATAGTCAAAATGCCACTGCAGTAGAGCAACACATCAAATTCTTTTGAGATATTGATTGAGACATTGTACCTGTATAGCAAATTTAGTTTAGTGATTTTACCCATGATACTTTTTGCCATGTGCTCCCTTGGCAGTGTTTGGTCTAGGATAACACCGAAGTAATTTGCTGTGTTTTGACCCTTGATGGTATAACCATTATATTCAATTTTGAATTCTTTTACTTTGTTTAATTTGCGTCTAGCCCCAAAATGAATACATTTTGTTCTACCAAAATGCATTTAAAGTTTGTTTTCAGTAAACCAGGATTCTAGATCAGACTTAAATTTACGAGAAACAGTCTTTGGATTGCGATCTGAGACAATAAGGACGCTGTCATCTGCGTATAATAGTAGCTTATTTTCACATTTGATAATATCATTATTGTAACACAAATAGAGTAGAGGAGCTTATAAACTGCCTTGAGGTACAGCACACGTGATTTTCTTTGCATCAAAGAGGAAATCGTTAATCATAACACCTTGTCATTTGACAAATAAGATCTAAACCAAGATGAATCAATACCTATTGCATTTAACATTTTAATGAGGATTTCGTGATTAACACAGTCTAAAGCATTTTTTACATCTAATAGTAACATGCCAACATAGTGACCTTTACAAATGTGAGCTTTAATCCATTCTGGCAAATATATAAGACATGTATCAGTAGAGTGATTTGGTCGAAAACCAGATAGGTATTTGTTAATGAGGTTTTTTCTATTAGATATGTTTGAGGTTGGTTATATACATACTTTTCTAATATTTTCGAAACACATGGTGCTACACCTATAGGCCTGTAGTTGCCAACACCTAACCTGCTATTTTTCATATACAATGGAGTAACCTTTGCCATTATAAATTCATCAGGTACATATCCAGTTATAATAGAACTATTTATAATGAATGCAAGGGGATGCGATAAATATGCTGCACTGTTTGTTAGAAACCGGGATTAAAGATTATCTAGTCCCGTATTTTTTTCGTGCGTTTAATCCCAAAAGCTCCTTTTAAAAATATTTGATCTTAGCAGGTTTGAGTTTGAATGTACCCGGTTATATACCTTTATCTATATGAAATATTAAGGTATAAAGCACTCCAACCTGTTAAGATCAAATATGTTGAATGAGATCTTATTGCCATCCATAAAAATATCCTTTCATCCGACGAATTATGGCTAGATAAAAATCATGAAATAATTTGGCCAAAAATAAAATGGGATACCAGCACAGCGCTGTACATGACCAGTTTCCAAAGGCCTCTGAATCTAGACCTGAATGCCACTCGCGAATTTCAAAACTATGTACTGAAGTTGACAAGTAAACCAACGCAGTCCAGCCCCCTAATCTCTGGTTATTTCAATCTACCTCATATAGATTGGACTCATGGATTAACATCGCCTTCACCTCAATATGGAATCGAAATAAATACTATGTTCTACGATAACATTCAGAATTACAGCTTGACCCAAACTGTGGGCGAACCTACGAGGGGAAAGAACATCCTGGACATAATACATAATACAAACGAGAATAAAATAACATCATGTGATGCTGTACCGGGTATTAGCTACCACACAGCTGAAACCGAAGCACATACGGCGTAATAAGCGATCCTTTTATCTCTACAATAAAGGGGACATAAGGGGAATAATATAAGTTCAGATTTGAAGAAATCATCTAACGTTAAACAAGCGGATTATAAAAGTAAAAGTGTAAATGAACTTTAGAATACATTCAAATCTTGTTTAAAAGACTCGTTACATAAACACATACCTCAAAAGAAAATAGGATCTAGAAGAAACGTGCCATTGACGACGAGATAAATCAAGCAAAATACAAATAGAAAACGCAGAATATATACAAGATATACAAAAGATATAACTCATTGAAAGACAAGAAAAGGTTTGAAGAAAAACGAAGATAAATCGGAAATGACTTAAAGCAGAGCACAACACCTATATGGGAAGTCTATTCTAACAAAAAACCGGACATCACTTCAAATAAATTCTCAGTGAGCAAGAAGCGCTGGTCATACATAAGGGGCAGAAGAAAGAATAACGTCTCAATATCAATGATGCGATATTGTAACAAGGAAAAAAAACGACCAACAACAAATGGCAAACATCCTGAACCAACAGTATGAATCTGTTTTCATCGAAGATTCCGGCAAAATCCCATACAAAGGAAATAGTAAGATTTCAGACATGTCACAAATCAATATCAGTACCCTAGAAGTCGAAACACAATCCTGGAAGCTGGAAAATAAGAAATTGCTTCACAAACTAGATCATTATGGCGTCCGGAAAAAAACACTCTTAGCTGGATTAAGTCATTGATAACCAAGCAAACCCAACATGTCGTGCTTAATGGTGCAACATCTGTACCCGTAAACGTAAAACCAGGCGTTCAACAAGGTACTCTCCTAGGTCAATTGATGTTTCTCGTGTTCATCAAATACCTCGTGGAGCGCACCTAGACCAAAGTGTGCTTACCTGTAGACAAATGCTTAATCTACCGTCCAATAAATGATAGTAATGACTCTTATATTTTCCACTATTTAGATATAAGAATTAGATCACGATTTAGATCTTCAGTGCCAGTTTGCAAGTGCGTGGCAAATGAGGCCAAGTGTAACATTCTACACATCACGAAAAAAGAGAAACAGGGGGCGCCATAGGTATCTAATGAACGAATCGAACTCGAACTTCTTATAACCTTGGCGTAGAAATACAAGATGACACGAAATTGAATAAACATATCGACCACCAGTGCACCACATAAGGCATCCGTAGACTGGAAGCAGTCCAAATGCATGTGACACGCTTTGTGAAGAATGAATACGACGGTATACCAGGCATTGCCATAGCCATATACCGGTATATGGAATGAGACACTCTAAGAAAAATACGTAAAGTCTTTCGGCTCACTATGCTTAATAGGGCATTACAGGGTAATGTCCACATAGCCCAACCACCATACATATACACAAGGATAATTTACACTCGCAGCTCGTCGCGAAGCCGACTAACAAGTGTTAGCACGTCCTGCAACGTATACAAGTACAACTTTTTCCGGCGTACAATACCGGAATGGAACGCCCTCCCTGCCAACGCGACTCACAGAAATTTAAAATCAAATTATCGCAGCTGGTGTAAAAGACACTCCTGGTTGTAGGTGGTCACCAGGGGTGTGACGGTTCTAACCGAGAACCGCGTACCGAGAAAAAAATCACGGTTCCGTTCGAACCGAGAACCGAAGACCCAAAATCTCGGTTCGGTTCGGTTTTTTCTTAATTGTAGATATTAATATTATTTTGACACTTAAAATCACATATATACAGTTTTCTATCATTCAACTATTTTAAACACATACATAATTGAGCTATCAAAAAGACTTCCGATTTTCTATACGTTCTATGGCATAATAAGACAAATGAACCATGTATGGTCGTCTGTCTGTCGACACCTTGGGCACTACTTTGTACGGACCAGATCTCGCCTATCCCTCATGGGGTTTTGTTTTCCTTTCACACATGAAAAAAACCTTAATGTTGAAGCTGTGCGTAGGCGTTTTATTTTTGAAAAAAAAAATGTAATTAACAAAATGGTGATTTGGGGACTTAACGCATATGGAAAAAATGTCGCATATGTCGAAGCTGTGCGTAGGTGTATTATTTTTGAAAAATTGTAATTTTTGAAAAAAAGGTGATCTGGGGACTTATCGTCATTATTGATGTTAGTTTGTACGGACTAGTTCTCGGCTTTTCTACCTCGTCCGATTTTATTTTCCTTTTACATGTGGAAAGAACATATTTTTAGAGCTGTTTGAGACGTATTATTTTTGAAATATTACAAAAATCGCAATTTTGGCGAATTTTCGAAAAAGGTGACTTAGACACATTGAGAAAGATAACGCGTATATCATGA
The DNA here is from genome assembly GCA_001703475.1 of Hydroides elegans. Lineage (NCBI taxonomy): Eukaryota > Metazoa > Annelida > Polychaeta > Sabellida > Serpulidae > Hydroides > Hydroides elegans. The sequence continues at coordinate 4,874 of LQRL01063565.1, read as the reverse complement.
TGTTGTAAAGACTACTTTGTGAGGACGAGTATGTAAGGAAAACGTTGTAAAAATGATGTAAGAAAAACGTCGTGAGAGACGTTTTGAACAAGACATTGTGAGAAAGACGTTGAAAAAAGACGTTGTGAGAAAGACGATGTGAGAAAGACGTTGTGAGAAAACCGTTGCATAAAAGACTTGTGAGAATGACGTTTCTTTGATGGATTCCAGAAATCTTCGTATTGAATTTCCTATGTTTTTTTTTCATTTTTCAACTATACTTGATGTAGCGGACTGACTGAATCAGTTTCGCCGATCACTGATACCATGATATTTTAAGGTTTTGCGCTTTACATGTGGTTTTATATTGATTTCTAGCCATTAAGTGTTTGTTCGCTCTTTATGATCAATATGTTGGTTTAAATGGTAAAACAGACATTTTGGGTAATATGTCTAAAGTCATGGTTAATAATTAGCTCAGTTTGGTGGATCAAAATGTATATTGCAATTAATACTGAAACTAGCTGTTACAAATGTGGATTAACAGTAAGAAACGTTATGCGTTCATATTTTTAGTGGCTTGTTTATACTTAATTTGTAGAACATTTGTTTGGTTTTGAAAAGAAATTAGCTTTAGTATAGTAAAGATGTGGATGGACATAAAGACAAAAACAGAATATTCAAAATTAAAAAAAGGTTTTATAACATATGTAATGAAATAAATATATAATCGTATATGATATATATCATATTCATTATATATATATATATATTTCATAATATATGTATATTCAATGTGATATTTTTTTAACATATGATATGAAAATGGGTTTATTTTTGCATCATTTAAATTGATAAATCCTTTATAAAAAAAAAGAAAAATACCGAACCGAACCGAGGTTTGTTGCTGTACCGAACCGAACCGAACCGAAGGATTGGCGAACCGTCACACCCCTAGTGGTCACACTATCGCACTCAAACCGATTTTATCAAGTGAATTTATTCAACAGCACAGACACAAGCTGATGCTATATGTACATTCATACGACGCTCACTCTCGGTGTGATGGCTCACGGTTTTGCCGCGTAACCGGATAGAAGTAGAAGTAGAAGCTTACATACGATCCAGCAGGTGTCCGATGCAGAAAAGGAACAACCGTGAGCATATACAAAGTTCGTGTCCAAAATCGCTGGTAGATGGCCGATACAGATGGCGCCATTACCATGTACTAGATGCTATCTTTGTGATTCATTTTGAGCCATGGACATATTTCTCAATATAATTTATGAATTTCATTTATCAATATATGGGTGCAAAAATACACAATTTGGGACTAATTAACAAGGATGTTCAACAACGTGTCATTTGATAATGTCGTCACAATCACAAGTGAAATACCAAAGGGACTACCAACACAAGCTCATCTTTTCAAAAAATGTTACCATAATTTAGGCATAACTTGGCTTAAACGTCAACAATATAAACACAAGTTAACAAATTACACATGCTTTAGTGCCTCGGTAACACGTATAATGACTCAATTAAGATCGGCCAACACCCTGATGAGGAGTAGCAATTAAGTAAACGGACTAACTAAATAAATTGACATATAAATGTACATAAGTACATATAGATCATATCAAATTTTATTAGAATAAAAAAAGTTTATTTTTGTTTCATTTGCAACCCGTAGGTTGAATTACGTTACAATTTAAGAGCATTTTACAGTTTATTCAATATACTAAGAACACTTTGTTATATATATCGATCTGTGTAAGTAATCAATGTGTCAATTTTACGGCGCACGCGATGAACTCACCTGGGTTCTTTGGGCTACCGTTTACAATTTTAATTGCACACCATTCCAAAGACAGATCGATAAATCCCTAGAGGCTCGCATATTTGACATGAATCCTGGGGCATGCGGGGATTCGAACTCATGTCCCTCAGATTCATGCTTGCATGGCTGGCCAGCGCTTATACCAACTACGCCACCGTGCCCCCTCAATTGGGTAATAACAAATTGGATATTTATTTTGATGCACGAATTTGTGATCATATTGGGTAAATCAGGCCACACAATCATGCTTATTGAGTTACTATGATTTTCTATTTCCAAATCGAGATTACAGTTCGACCTCTTTTTTAAGACCAATAGGCTGAAAAATTCAGGCATTGTAGACATACGAGGTTTCCACAGATTGACAGTAACATAAATATATATATATAGTTCCTTATTATTATCTCATATTTATCTATTTAACTGCGCTTCACATTTAACGTTATATTAAAATCCATGTTCTTAATTAAATTATATAGATATGTAAAATGATTCAATTAAGCGTTTTTTTATATAACTGCATACGTTTTATTTATTGTAATTGGGGATTTTACTATGTATGAGTTTATATTTCTTAAAGACTCAATTCGGTTTTGAAATATATCCGCCTCGGAATGTTTATGTATGTACATATTTGGAATTAGACCACTTATTATTTTGTTTTGAAACCTATCACGCTGGTTGAACATGACCCGGAAGTGAATTATCAAACCGAGTTCCATAATAAATGTGCTATATTTCTGCCAAACATGCATTATTTGGGTTGATTTCTTGCATACGGATAGAGTAGACAAATGTAATTTAGAAAATATAATTTATTTATAGTTTATGCATATTTAAGTTTTCAAAATGGCGTAGGAAAATATGAATCTATTTTGGTGCAAGCAAATAGGTCAGGTCACAAAATCAGAGAAATTTGAGGGTATCGTTACAAATCCCGTTTTTTCTCAAAAACGAGACGGTCAACTTTTATTTAAACTTTCATATTTTAACAGTCCAGGATGGTTCTTTGCAGCGATATATGGTTTGCTTGTCGGAATTTGTTGTGAAAAGTGCAGTGACGAAATATGCTATAAAGAACTATATAAGTAAATCAATAGTGGTCTCAAGATTTTTATACAACCATATTGCTGTATTTTTTCTTTGAAATATGAATGTAGGCCAAGCATGGTTCTTGTATTGGGCTATGGTAGTATTGTGGTAATTTGATTATGATTTTTTATTCTAAGTTATTGGGTCAAACCATGTTTACCAAAATTTGGTAAAATCAATTCACCGTTGGAGTTTTTTTTCCCAAACTTTCTGATGATTTGGTGTCATTCATATTAATAGACAATTCGTAAACACCAACTATATGTGCAATTTCTACTTCGTGAATAGGATGTCAATCCATGTATATTATCAATTTTTAAACATTCGAAACATGATTAGGGTGAAAAAACTATAACCACGAATGGATTCATTCCTTGATCGTTACCCCTGCATATGTGTCAGATAGTTTCAATACAATATTTCTTGGATAACCTAAAAAATCAAAGTGATCTTTTCCGTTTGATTTTCATTCTTACCCAATGAAAACTATGTCATTACCAGTTAACACAACTGTAACAGGTTGGGTTTATTTTATACATGTATTGCTGTCGTCGTTGTGTTCGAAGAGTTATTCCGGCTTAGGCCTTCACTCGTACAACGACGCCTTGTTACTCATGTACACGGCTTTCGATTAGCTTTCTCGTAAATTTGTGCATTTTATATGTTATTTGGATCTCATCTTATGTTTAGCACTCTGCGGACGAGTTATTTTTCGATAACCTCCGTTTTCTCATCTTTACAGTCTCTAAAGGTTCATATTTACATGTTCACTGAGTATGTGTTTCTTCGTTTACGTAAGTGTTAGTAAATATAGATTTCAGTTTGCAGTATGTGGTGTAAATGAGTAGTTTATGTCTAATAATGTATTCTGTTCTTCAAAGTAAACTGCCTACGTATTTTCACTTTCCAGTTAAAATTGCCATCTGTTTTGGTCAGTTTTCGATGTTTGAGTAGAGGCCTATTGAGACATTAGTATTCAGTCAAAATATTGCTACACTGTGTTACTTGAATTGTTATTATTAATTAAACGATGTTTTAACATAACATTAATAACATTTGGGATCGCAGTCCAATAATTTTTGGTCCGAAAATTTGATACACGTTTTCCGAAACTTAAAAACACATTTGAGATGTTGCGCTGGTCTCGGAAATCCATCAAAATTACTTAAGAATGACGTTAACAAACCGGTTACATGAAGTGTGATTTGTTATATTGGGGGAAATACAGGCTAATTGTACAAAGATTTTTATATCAGCCCAAACTCTGATATTTCGATACCAGCCACTTTTGCTGGTCAATTACTCAATATCTGTTAGAGATGTTCGCTTGATATTAATCTTATATATATTAAAAATTAGTGTTTATCAAGGTAAAAACATCTTTCCAAAAATCATTGTTAAAATTCTAGAAATTATATTGAACCGAAAAACAATCTGATTTTGTCAAAACCCTAAATTCGCACTTCTAAATTATTGCTGAGCTTGTAGTTAATTCCACCGAGAAAACATCTCTCTTCTTCCACTTCCGCTTCCTTTCTAAACATCTCCAAAATGGCAAGTATACTGCATGATATTTTGTTACAATCTTCCAATTAAATCTGCTTTTAATTTTGAAATCTGTGATTGTCGCTTTTGATAATTGATTGTTTTGAATGTCTTGATTAATTTGGATTGTTATTTTGTTTCTAGGGGATAGATATTCGTCACAACAAGCTGAGGAAGGTCCGTAGGACCGAGCCGAAAAGTCAGGATATCTATCTTCGACTTCTAGTTAAGGTAGGTAATGATCTGCTTCGAATGTTGTTCATTTCACATTTAAATATCACTTACTTAATATACTTATCAAAGGATGTCATTGGCAAACTTTTTAGGCCCCAACCCCAAAGTTGGGGGCCTATAGAGTTGGGGTGTCCGTCCGTCCGTCTGTCCGTCCGTCCGTCTGTCCGTCTGTCATCGCTTTCTT
>LQRL01063563.1:0-13260 GCA_001703475.1 Hydroides elegans | reverse complement strand
CCATAGATACCATTTCCGGTGAAAACAGAAAATGCACGCACGGACAGGGCAAAACCTATATGGCCCTCTGACTATAGTCAGGCGGGCCATAAAAATGACGGAATGAAAAAAACACTTAATAAATTCTTACTAAAGTTAATTATGTTGCTTTAAATTATGATTAATAAATAATTTTAATAATGAAAAATGAATGAATAAAAATAATTATGTAAAAATAAAAAATAAAAAATATCTTAAAGTTACGAAGGCGTGCAAACGGACCGCGTAACTTTCTTCTTTTTATCAGCGAGAGGTCTGTGTATGTCCATGGGGCTTTCAGGCCTCTGAAATCTTAACCTTCATGTTAGGTTATGAGATCCGGTAGAAAGATTATCAAGAAGTTAAGAAGGCGTGCAAACGGACCGTTTAACTATCTTGTGTTGTTGTTTACTGTGGTTAAGAGGTTACGAAGGCGTGCAAACGGACCGCGTAACATTCTTGATCATGGCTTTCTAGCATTAGGTGCCAAAACCTCCTCGTCAGGTCATGCGATCCAATACAAATGATAGTTAAGAAGGCGTGCAAACGGACCGCTTAACTATCCTACCCGACTCGAGTTGTATAATATAATACTTTGCAGATTATAATGTCTGTTTTCTGTGTGATGTTTGAGTTTGCTGAATTTGTTCGTTATATATTGTATTACTGTGATCTTTATTGTATTTCTATTTATTTAGTTGAAATAATTTAAGTCATAATAGTATGATAAATCAATTGTCTAATTGCTGAAACAAAATAGACCTAAAGGTATTTGTAGCTTATTTATGTTTTTGTTCCAGGGGTCTGACACTCGTATAAGAATAACAATTCTTCCAGTCAGATCCTTTTCGTTCCGTGCGTGAAAATATACTATCAATATTCTGTGATGAAATGTATACATACAAATATATACATATATTTATTTTAATGTATATTGCATGTGAAACGAAATAAAGCATCATTTATCATTTATCATTTAAGCACACCAAAAGTTTATATACCCCTTATATAGTTTTAGGCCTAAAAAGATGACTGACATGTTGACTGACAGACAGACGGACACCATAAATTGATATGGCTGTATTGAGATGATACAACACAGCCCGTATCTCTGTGACAAGGTCGAGAGTAATGGGCGTTTTCAGAGTTTGGCTCCTGAACAGGCACATTTTAACACTAAGACCTTTATCACGAGCCTCTGCGTTACTTCATTAAACCGTTCTTTTCGTCTCATAACTTTGACTCATACCATGTATTTTAATATTTTTCTGACTTTCTGATATCGCTCATTTAGCGGGCTATAATGAAATTTACAAAAACTGAGCAATCGAATCTTTGACCTGAGATTAACATAGGAAAGGAACCAGGAAGTGATTTTTAAAAATGTTTCTGTATTCCTTAAAATTTTATCTACCTTAATTATTCATACAAGTACGAGGTATAGTGAAAGAATATTCATTGAAGTTATGTTTTCCGCTTAATTTATGCATTGACAGTGAATTGTTTAAAAAAAATCATCCGAGATTTTCACCCGAAATTGGTTTCTTGAGACTTTATCTCGTATCCATATAAGTACCGTATTGTCTCTAATAATCGCACATGTGCGATCACTTTTTCAAAATCAGCATTTTTTTTTGTCTCTAATAATCGCACACTGTGCGATTATTAGAGACAAACGAAAACTATATAAAATGCATGATTTATATCATTAATCCCTTATGAAAATATTTTCAAAGTTGAAATTAGTCATCATACTGCCCAGGTGAATCGAGGTTGGTTAATTTCTTCTCGAATTTCTCATCATCATTTTCATCAAAAATTGTAACGTTCCGCAATTTTCCGTAATTTAAGTGAATTTCATGAGTTTTGAGCAACCGGAAGTTAGGGGTGTGCGTTTATTAGAGACAAAATGTGTAATTTTCGCTAGGGGTGTGCGATTATTGGAGAGTGTGCGATTATTAGAGACAATACGGTATGCCTTATTTGTGGTTATTTACTTTATGTGGATGAACTTAAAATTGACTACGATGAAATATGTAAAATCTAAATACAAATCCCGTAGATGTACCAGGATAAGCCGAGACGATGATGACATCAACAGCATCTTCTTTGGGCAACATGGTAATATCGCCCAGGCAAAGTTGGATTTCTCGTTCGCCATTATGGGTACGGACATAAATTCGTTCCTGTGTTGTAAGAGTCATTTTTCTCTACCACTCTATATACTGAACTAAAGATGAACATTTATCATAAGTTAGATAGAGGGTGCATTTGATGGAAACCAAGGAGGACCGAAGTTGTTTACAAACATTTTCCATTCAACATTTCGGTTAATTGACATCATAGTACCGCACATTAGTACTTCCCGCCTCAAAGTAGCATGGCACGCGACATTTCAAGATAAAGATAAAGGTAATTTTTGTTCGTTATTTATATGCATGTTTACATGTACAATATTAATTACATATAGCAAGTTGATTCCATCTATCTACATACAAAACGCATATAACACGAAAGAGAACTGGTTTGAAGAAATGAATTTCTTATTTGTATACCAGACCCATGTAATTAAGCTGTATCTACCAAACTCTTAAATACTACTACCGTATTCTCTCTAATAATCGCACGCTCTCCAATAATCGCACACCCCTTGCCAAAGTAACAAATTTTGTCTCTTATAAACGCACACCCCGCTTCCGGTTGCATATAACTCATAATATTGCCTAAAATGATGTCAAATTTGGATACAGCCATTTTTGGGTGACAATAAGAATGAGGGATTCGATAAGAACGAAACCAAATAAGGTTCTCCTAGGAATTATGGTGACTAATTTCAACAGTGGCTTGATTTGAAAACAAGTTGATTTGAATGATAAGTGCATTCGAACCAATATGCACAAAAAACAATGACTCAACACAAAATTATGTTTTCCAGATTGGCGCCATGGAGGTACAACTAAAAGAGTTCAATGATCTCATCACATCTACGTTTAGGCCATTCATTATACTTATAGGAATAACCAAGTGCTAGAAGTGCTGGCAATAGGCCTAGACAAGGCTCGGAGAAAGGGCAGCGCCAACGGCGGAAAGGGTCCCCATTTCATCAGTTTTGTCAGAGAAACAGAAGGATATAGCTACCACGACTTTACGACCAGATATCGTGTTATGGTCAAAAACCCGTAAAGACTGTACTGCTGATTGAACTCACATTATCACATGAAGATCGAATTGACAAACGCATGAACGCAAGCGACTTAAGTTTCAAGAATTAGTCGAGCCATGCCAAGCAAAGGGGTAGAAGGCATGGTGTTTTTCAGTAGAAGTAGGATACCGTGGTTTCCCAGCACAGTCTGTGTGGAGAACTCTCGGGATGCTCGGTATAAGAGGCAAAGAAAGAAAGAACATTATAAAGGTGACCGGGGTGCAAGCAGAAAAGGCATCCCTGTGGATTTGGTGCAAAAGAAACGAGCACAAAAGCCCACCGGTTCCAAGTGGGGTCTGACCAACCCCACTGGCCCACTTCTGGAGGTTGTCGATGTAAGGGCCGAAACAACCGTTTAAGGAAGAGACATCCTGATGGTGGAACCCGTGAAATGCGACAAGACGTCGTTTAAGGTAGTAGTAGATAAACGAAACTCTTTTTCACTATGTCATCTTTATATATGACTTTTCCAAGTTTCATTGATATCATAAAATATGAAAAAACAGCCAACACCATATGAACGCTCAAATATCTTCCAATAAACAGTGGTTTAAGTACTGATAAATACTCAAACCTACACACCTGTTGCAATATTTTCATAGTAACACAATATGGGATTTTAAGACCATAAATTCATAGTTTGAAAACTTAACGTTGAAAATATAAATAATATTATAACAAATATATAGTTTCTATGGTCTCATATATGGTTCTACCAGACAGGCACAACCCTTGATACATTTGGCTTGACTCATATGGTTCAAACCAGACAATGTCCGACTAAAAGTGCATCAAAACGAAGCTCTTGTAAATAAATGACTTTGATTCTTCCCTTGAAATGTTGAAATGGAATATCCAATCAGAACGTTTAAAAAGATCATACCATCTTGATAATCAATTTTCAAAATATTTACAAAGAGCACATGAACACTTTCGAAAAACCCAATATTTATAGTATGGACTGTAGATGCAAAGTTTGAAAGATATCATTCAGAAATTCAACTTGTTTAAATATATATTGGGTTTTATTTGAAAACAAAAAGCAAATAAAATTAAGTGAGCACATGATGATATGTTATATTAATCTATCAATTCTCTTAAAATTGTATCTAACACACATTGGGGAACTGCTGTCTGCTTACTGTTGATATCACATTATAGTCAATGGTCAACCTTTTTGGTTACTGATTGTATCTTTTCTAAACCTTAATTTTACAACTAGATCAAAGCGTCGTTCACGGAATGAAAAACGATTTACAGTGGCCGTTTTTCCTTTAAACGTGGCATTGAGATATGCAACTGACATGGATTGCGTCATATCTCTCGCCAAGTTCTGAACAGGTCGTTGTAGATAATGTAGCGGGGATTAATGTGGGATTTACGCTATACCCAATTCATCGCAAGTATTATACTTTTACTTTAAATTGTATGCCATGTTTTGCCAACGACTAACTGCTGCATAAACATTTTTGTATATCAAAAGTTCCAGACCAATCCTTTGAAAAATAGTGCTCTCGAGCCATGCACTAAATCTCTTTCGTAGGATGGTTTTGAAACCGTTTGATATTCAACATGGATGAATTGATATATACTCGCCGCTAAAAGAACGTATAATGATTTTTAAACACATAATTGAAATAGAAATATTTAAATCGATTGCATTGAAATTTACATATCATATTATTCAATATGTTATAATAAGATCCGTTGAAACAAATAAAACATTGCCACTGGTTTTTGATAAGTGACAAACTGAAACTAACTAAAATTATCACCTGACAGAAATAGCAGATAACTGCTAAGTCCTCAATAGCGAGTGTGCTCTCATTTGCTTGGCGTAGAGATCGAATACGACGTCGCATCGAAGCAGTAAGCCTATTTCTATCCAGGGTATCTCTGCCACTCCTCGATGAGGCCTTGAGCATGGTTTTGTGGAGCCGGATCCCGAGCGTAAACTCGTCTATCCAGATGATCCCAAACATGCGCTATGTGATTCATATCCGGTGAATAGGATAGCCAGTTCAACACTTTTACATTGTTGTTCCTGAGAAAGTCCTGACACATATGCGTAACGTGTGGGCCGGCATTGTCGTGCATAAAATTACATCATGTCTTCCTGTACATAGGGTTTCACTTGTGGGTCAATAATCGTGTCAATATAGCGATTAGCGGTGAGGTTAACGGGGATGACTATGAGTTGTGACTTTCAGACATGCCGGATGGCACATTAAACCATCACAGAGCCTCCACCAAAGAGGTCTACTTCGTTCACAGCGCATGCAGCAAATCGTTTACCGACGCACCGATATGCCCGTTGGCGGCCACCTGTGCAATGCCACTGAAATAGAGACTCGTCGCTGAGTGTCACACGGCGCCATGCGATTCGACTCCAATCATTAACATTTGCCCAGCCACGTCGCAGTTGCCGCCTTGTCTGCGTTCAGAACCATCCCAACCTACAGTCTGTGAGGGCGTATATTGTTGTTTCGGCCTGGTGTTTCAGCTGCGGTAGTTGTTGCACGCTGAAGCCTGTCACGCAGGTGTAGGATCCTGATTACGAGTTGTTACTCGAAGGGCGTCCAATCCATGGTTGTCCCTGTGGCATTATGTCTTTGTCGCAAACGACAAATTGTAGCTAAGCCAGTTAAAGTGTTTTGCCACTGCCCTTACAGAAACATCGCCCTAAAGCATACCGATAGCCTGATCACGACACTGTTGAGGAAGTCGTGGCATTGTAATGTGCGTCTGAATAAATGTGAAAATCCTTAGAAAAAACTGGCAAATGTTATATTTTTTACTTTACAAAGCAAAAATTGTAATAAAAATGTCCATGACCGATTCCCGCCCCCTATTAGAGTTTTGGCCCCTACTTATAGTTAACACCTTGTCCATTTTAGTATCGGCGTAAATACATAGAATCCAGTAGAAATCTAGATCAAATAACGATGGTAAAAATGTCTAAACAAAATATTGAAAATCAAGCGAGATATTAAACGATGTATCATTATACTATCTTTTGGCGGATAGTATATGTTCTATTGAACCAGGATCTCTTAAGCATTGTAAGCAACAACATATTTCAATCATGGGAAAATGGTTTTATTGATATTTTAAATATCATGGCGAGCGCTACAAAAACAGAGAAACGGGAAATATGAGAAGGAATAAACATAATTCAATGGGAAATTAAATTAGTTGAGTTAGTTAATTAGAGCATGACATGAAATGCTAGTTGTGGTTTAATTAAAAATATAGGAAAACGGTGATTATCGTCTGTTCGAGGATAACTGGTAACCCAGTGGTAGTGGTTATTTGATTTATGGTACCGGAGTTAATAGATGAGTATACATGTTAAATTGGAATAACCCCTTTACTATTACGATAAGGAGTGTGAGCAAGTTACACTTTTATCCAAACATATTTGCGATCAATTAAGTTAAGGGATCATACCACCAGTATATAGCACCTCACGAGGTGTTCCTCGAAAAGGTGTTTCTATTCCAAAATATATCTATCTACAGATTTAAAAAAAAAATGTCCTCTATCTACAAGATTTCAATCTTTTATTTGTTGTAATAATCCATTCGAAATTTCTATGATTATCTTATTTACCGAGATATAGCAGATCATACCAGTTTGAAATGTAGCTGAAAATCTGTTATATTCATAAGAATGTAGAGTTTTATTTTGCATAAAAGGTGTTCCTCACCAGATTCTCGATATCTAGATGAGCGGAATGAGTTCATCTATCTACAAAAATTGGAACATATTTTTGTAAAAATTATATTTTCAAAATAAGATCTTTAATTGTGTATTTTTATGTTTCAAGTGATATTATGTGCAAACAAACGAGATATTATGCTCATAGAGCATATGAATCTGCTATCGTTTCATTATGAGAAATGAATTTGAATCCTTATTTATATAAATCATAATTGCATATTTACATTTATTATTCCATGCAAATTCTCTTTTAGTAGACTAATATATATAATCTCTCATGCTTTTTGCCATAGATAGTCTATGTAATATGCTTTTCTTGACTTTAAACAATTATTATTTCATACATGCGCTTATCCCAAGCAACAAAACATAAAAAGGACTTCCCCTACGCTGAATTGCTCTTAGACGCAATAATTACGTCATATTTTCATCGACGATGCCCACCTTCTCAGACCCCACTCTATTGCATTTACGTTTTGAATGACATTTGCTTGATTGCATAACAAGTCAATTTATATTTCGCGCTGCTTACTAAGGCAAGCCAATTAGAGGGAGGCAAAAACGGTTCAAAGGTCATCTTAGCTAATAAAAATAATGTTTTGCAGTTGAAGCTTTACAGGGATGTCGTGAAATTCGACGTCGATTAAATCAAAACATTTATATTTGCCCCGTTTTTATATACCTAAATAACATTTCATAATTTTAACTAGCCACTAAATAACTTCATTTTAAATGTTACATTATGGTTTACTGCTAATGTTTTGTCATAACTCCTATGACAAAGTAATGCGTGTGACAGATTTCGCAAACAAAAACAGACCAAAAATATAACCTGCATCGTTTTCGTAAACGGAAAAAGATAATAGATAATGAACACTGATGTCGTGAGCTCCTCGTAGTTGGTGTAACAACTAATATACTTTCAAATTATATGTGGGATGAATATACGAGAATTAGAAACAGTTTCGAAACATCGATAACTTTATCGACGGTTTTTCCCCAAGTATAGGTACCTGCCCCGATCGTCGGTCAAATTACCTTGAAGCACATATTATTGCAAATAATAAGTGTCCTGTTTAAAGTGCATTTGTTTTCCAGACATGTACCCAGTTTATGTTAGATATTGGCACCTATGAGGAACGTAAAGCGTCGAATTCAGTAAACGGTGGTAGAAGAAACATTAATAAGCATTTCTGATTTATTGAATGAAAACTTGCACAGATTATCTTTAAAAAATCGAGTTTGATCCGTATTTCATCATTTTTTTCGATGTTGAAAAAGGCAAATTTATTCGAAACACAATGGGTGCGTTTTTTTTGTTCAGAAGTTTAAGAACTTTAAGAAACTTAAGAAACTTCAGACAGAGTGTAAAAAGAAACGTATTGTGTCTGAATGTTCTGAATGTTTAAGGTCAAGGTTAACTCATCACTTTTTGACATTTTCTGTACAAAATGGTGTTCAAACAATCATAAAATCTGTTAAATAGTTATTCGGAATACACTTGTTGTGTTTTGGCGATCACGTGACTGTTTTTCCCTGTTTATGCTATAATGAAAATCCCTCTATCATTTATATACAAAAAATGGCATTTTTGCCACCTATTTTCTCGGATACTCGTGCATAAATCCTTTCGAAATTTGACAGAATCATTACACGTTCAATCTTCCTTAGATAATTGGGGTCGAAATTACCATAACTTGTCTCAACAAATATATTTTGATGATTCAACAAATATACTGATATAAAATTACCAAAAATGGGGAATTTTAGGTAACAAACACCATCGTAAGTTTTTCAATTCTTGCTATGAAAACTTAGACAAACAAAATTATTATTACAATATTCAATAAGAACAGAGATTAATTCGCATTTTTCAAATCAAATAAAAGTTTGTTTTATAACAGATGACACTTTAAATTGTGGTTTAAAACACATAAAATCTTCATAAATTTGGTCAAGATTGATGACGTCACATTTCAACTTTCACCCTGAATCCTGTATTGTGATTGGTCTAGAAAAATATTTTTTTCGGGATGATAGCAAAACAGTACTTGTTTATATAAAATGTCACAAAATCAACATTTATAAACAACAAAACACAAAATTTATAAAGTAAACAAAACCAAATAATCAACACATTGCGTCATGTGACTAAATCAAGAAGTTTAAGACAACTCTCAGTTGTCTTACACTTTGTCTGACAGTTCTTAAACTTCTGAAAGTTCTGAACAAAAAGAAACGGTTATTTGTCTTAAGTTTCTTAAAGTTCTGAAACTTCTGAACAAAACAGAAACGCACCCATTGCCAATAAATTCATTCTGCTGATATCCTTTTCGGCAAAACTTCACAAATCGTAGGTATATAATTTAGGCCAAGTAACGGGTTTTTATCTAATATTATTATCTTGAAACATGTAATACTCACGTTTTATTATTTTGATAGAAACTTCTTTACATGACATTGCTTATTCGCTATGAGAATCAAATTATTTTGTATTATCGCTCACTGTTCACCTTTGAACGTATTGACACATTCATCATATATTTATTTATGTAGATGTATTAATTAGAATGACAGCTGTATAAAAATCGAATGGTACATATGATAGTTGCAAATGAACCAATGATTCCGATCCCCCATACGAGTAGTAGACTTCACTTGTGTGTCCATTTGACAGATTCAGCAAACCGGAAGCGACTACGAGGTCGAGTCTCGAGAAGGTGTTTCGATTCGAAAGGTGTTTTCAACGAAAGTTAAAAAACGCGTTTCCTGACATTTTAAAGCTTACCGTTACACATTTATACTTTTACTTCTATCCGGATACTCGGCGAAACCGTGAGGCATCACGCCGAGGGTGTGCGTCGTGCGGATGTGTACGAGGTCAAGAAGATGTTTCGTTTCGAAAGGTCTTTTTGGGCGAAAGTTAAAGTAATGCATTATCTACCATTATCAAAGCTTACTGTTACATATACACTATTATATGACAATGTGCCATTATTTGATAGAAAGATAAACTGAAATTTGTGGGTCAAAACTAATATAAAATGTCTTTAAATATAATGGGCGATAATCGAGATATGAAATTTCATCAATAAACTTCAAGCCATAATCAAGTATTAACATGTCAGACATGTTTAATTTGGTCAATAATGACAAACAAGACAGCTTAATGAAAGGAAAACGGTTAATCGATGTGGTTTATTGAAGATAAATACTTCGGCCGAAATTGATCTTTCCAACGAATTATCGTTTAATTATGTTTAAAGTTGATTTGTTAACCCTGCTTTCGTGAAACGAAAACTGGGTTTGTGAGATCGGTCGGTGTCGTCCGCCGTAAGTTAGTTAGTTAGTTGTACAGTAAACTTTTTTCGTAAAAACCTATCTCCTCTATCAGTTTTGGTCGTAGAGCTTTGAAACTTTAACCCAAGCTCCTTTATGGTACCCTTATACTGGCTTGTGCTTTTGATGATGATTGAACCTCTTGGCTCGCCATGGTGGACTTCGCCATTTCCGCCAATTTGGTCTTCTATATAGAGAAAAACTATTTTCTATCTAACCTATCTCCTCACACCGTTTTGGTCTTAGAGCTTTCAAACTTTAACCTAAGCTCCTTTATGGTACCCTCATACCGGCTTGTGCTTTTGATGACGATTGAACCTCTTGGCTCGCCATGGTGGACTTCGCCATCTCCGCCACTTTGGTCTTCTGTATAGAGAAAAACTATTTTCTATCTAACCTATCTCCTCACACAGTTTTGGTCGTAGAGCTTTTAAACTTTAACCTAGACTCCTTCATGGTACCCTCATACCGGCTTGTGCCTTTGATGACGATTGAACCTCTTGGCTCGCCATGGTGGACTTTGCAAAAACCGCCAATTTGGTCTTCTATATAGAGAAAAACTAATCAGTGTGCAACATAAGCGATAGACCGATAGACAATTCTATTAAAAATTGGCTCGGTCTATTAAATTGTAAAATCCAATAGACCGGTGTCTATAAGGTTCTAATTCTGCCGTTCTGCGATACATGGTCCAAAGTAAAGAATGCGATTTACTGGCCATTACAGAGACATGGCTTCAAGATGATCAATATGTAGCATCAGAATTTTGCCCAGATGGATATGTTCTTTTGCGAGAAGATCGTACTGGTCAAAAAGGCGGTGGTGTTGCTGTGCTCTGTCGTGCAGAATATAAACCAAAACGTATGTCATCTCGCAAATTCGAGTCATTTGAAAGCATGGTCATATCTATATCATCCGCACCTAATTCAATGAGGATAGCAGTAATATACCGGCCTCCTGCATCATCATGCGCTGCATTTATTGAAGAATTCGCTTCTTTCCTTGAGGAAACTGCCCTTGGAGGTGAGTCGCTACTACTTGAAGGCGACTTCAATATTCATATGGATAACCCCTCGCAAACATACACCAAAAAATTACTAGAACTATGTGCTGTTTTCGACCTAGTCCAGCATGTGACATTCCCAACGCACATCAAAGGCCACACCATGGATCTAGTTTTCAGTGGTTCGGCCGATGAGGTACAACCCACTCATTCAAGACCAGCGGACTTAATATCTGATCATTATACAGTGTTTTGTGACCTCACTGTTTCCCGTCCTAAGCCGTGCAAACGCGAAATATCTTATCGAAACTTGAAATCCATTGATTTAGAGCAGTTTCGGAAAGACATAAATCAGTTGCCCATCAGCAAGCATCTGAATAACATGGATCTCGATGACCTATCCAATGCATACAACACTCAGCTTTCGGACCTTCTCGATAAACATGCTCCTATCATAACCAGCACGACGTCCGCAGCAAAACGAGACCCATTGATAAATCAAGATATACTAGAAGCGAACCGGAAAAAACGCAAAGTTGAGCGAATATTTCGGAAGGATAGAAGTTAAGAAAATTATAATAGGTTTCGCAAAGAGCGGAACTCTTTTCGATCACTGTTATCACGCACGAAGACGGAATATCTAGAAGGCGAAATGATCAAAAGCGGACGAGACTCTAAGCAAATGTATAAAAAGCTCAGCGAAATCATGCATCGTAAGAAATCGAATCCCCTGCCCGACCATACATGCGAAAAGTAACTAGCCAATGATTTTTAACCAGTTCTTCAAGGAAAAAGTCGACAAAATACGAGCAACTTTTACCGGTTGTGATGGCGATGCTTTTGAACATGATATTGAATTCACTGGACTACCAATCGAGAATTTCAACCAAGTCACATTGGATAAAGTGAAGCGTGTGCGTTGGATCCGATTCCAACAGATCTTATAAAAGCATGTGTCGAGGAATTAGGACCCATCATCTGCCGAATAATAAACCTATCTCTTGAGGCTGCCAGATTTCCGCAATTATATAAATCTGCAATAGTTACACCTCTTTTGAAAAAACCGAATCTGGATACTGAACTATCGCCCCGTGTCAAACCTGCCATTTATAGGTAAATTGATTTAAGAGGTGGTAGCACAGCAGATTAATACTCACTTGGTGAGTAATAGTCTTCTCGGACCATTACAGTCTGCCTACAAGGCCAACCACAGCACCGAAACAGCATTAATAGCAGTCTTTGATGGGATACTACGGGAGTTGGATAAGCAAGACACCGCAGTTTTGCTAGGTCTATTAGACATGTCAGCGGCATTTGACACTGTAAATCACAATATTCTCTTGAAGCGACTTGAGTACACGTTTGGAGTAACTGGTAACGCACTCCGTTGGTTTCGATCATACCTCACGGACAGAAACCTATCGGTTGTAATAGGTAAAGCTCAATCTGATCCGCTCATTCTTGAATGTTCTTTGCCACAGGGTTCTAAAATTGGACCGCGCTCATACTCTGACTACACTCAACCCTTAGGCAACCTCCTGAAAATTCTCGCTCTTTTCCACCACTGCTATGCAGATGACACCCAACTGTTGAAAACCATGTCATTGTGGTCACATAAATCACAAGTCGAGTCGGTCGACCACCTCTCCAAGTCCATAAAAGAAGTAGAACGATGGACATTTAATAATAAACTCACACTCAACCCAAGCAAAACGGAATTCCTAATTTTATGCAGCAAGGTGAATCGCAAGAAGGTGACTGTTTCGGAGCTTGTGCTCCAAGAAAGAACAATAATGGAATCAGGATGTGCAAAGAATTTAGGCGTTTGGATAGACCATTGTGTTTCCATGGAAAGGCTAATGAACTCTGCAAAATCTGCATATTTTTCATCAACTGGATTCGGAATATACGATCCTGCCTTACCGTTGACATGACAAAATGTATAGTCCAGGCGCTTATCATCTCTCGCATCGAT